>JAKOGI010001108.1:0-167500 GCA_029747015.1 Carnegiea gigantea
TCTTATCCCTCATTTGATCCGTATTGTGCATTCATATTGACCCAATTTGCGCCGAGTCACTTGACTTAGTCCCATTTCATCCCCTATCCTTTGCACCACTCCCTCTCACTTGTATGAACTTCATGAGTCCGTAGGATATATTAGAGGGTCTTATCCCTCATTTGATCCGTATTGTGCATTCCTAGAGGACGTGCCTAGAAAAGTCACTTGGAGTATCTTCTTCGATCATGCTTTTGATTTTTCTATGGCATTTGATGAGTTTAAGAAGCCACTAACTTTGTTTGCTCCATCTTTACTAGTGTCCTCTTACTTACATTATTTTGAGATGCATGCACAGGCACATGAGAAGCTCTTGCGAGCTTTAACTACGTTCGAGTTGAGAGCTCGAATCTTGAGAGACAAGGAGTGGATGATGCTCCTTAAGCCCATGTGGCATAGTTTGGGTACATTCAATGCCGGACCTGGCATAATGGTTTTCACTCTTCTCCCTTCTTTTCATTTTCTTTTCTTTTCTTTTTGTTTAATTATGGATATTAGGTTGTGTTTAGTTGCGGATATTAGGTTGTGCTTTTTTTGGTGATCAATTTGACGTGAAATTTGGGATATTGTTTACCCAACTGATGGCTATAATCACCTTTTCACTTTGTTTTCTTTTCTGTGTGTTTTGTTTTATGTATCTTATGTGTGTGATTTTTTTTCTTTGTTTCTGTGTGTTTTCGTGGTGCTATTGACCTCTCGGCTCCCAGTGAGGACATTATGAGATTTAGGTGTGGGGGTGGGAAGTTATATAACCTTTTGTGCATATTTTTGTAAAAATTTATCGAAAGTTTTCACTTTTGCATAGTTTTTTCTTTTTTTGGCGCTGGGGAAGCTTCATACCATTCTGATAAGTTTAAATTCCCTGTGCTTTGACTATTAGATTGTATATAAGGATGATATGCATGATAGATCTCCGTCCTCAGTGTGTCATTCAAATCCCTAACTCTTATCTAAATTGCTTGTTATCGATGTGTAATCCACTCCTTATTTATAGCATCATCACTATCTTAGGGTTATAATCTTCCATGATTGGCTCTCCCACTAGTCTTGTACACAGTTACTTTGGTTTTTGCTTGCATTCTGAAAAAAAATGATTTTAAAAAGAGAAAAAGAAAAAAATAAAATTTGGAATGACAAGCATCCCTTTGAGGGATACGCTACTGGGCATTACCCTTTGAGGCAATACTGCTACTGATTGTTATCCTTTGAGGCAATACTACTACTGGAAAAGATTGCTTTCTATGTTAATAAGTCAATAATGTAGTTTGTGTCAGTCAAGTGGGATTGAGTTCGATTATGGTAAACCTAGGTCCTAGGATGATGATGCATTTGCACACGAACACTGAGATAGATTCAAAGTTTTGATATACAGTGGGGTGAAAAGCTAGTGATTTGATATCATCCATGGGACAGAGAGCCTTAATGAGTATATTCTGTTTATATACATGCCAGTATCTTTGTTGCATGGGTGATTTGGTTAATTAGAATGTGCACAGTCTTCTCCCTTGTATATTTGTATGCTTTGTTTATAAATCAAAACTAATTTTTAGTTTCTGTTTCTCTTTTCCTTTTTATTTTTCTTTTTCAAGATTTTGTGGGTGTAAAATACAACTGTGATTCCTACGAAAGTGAGTTTGGTTCTTAGGCAAGTTTTTCCTCTGTTTTGCTCAAGGACAAGCAAAAGATAGGTGTGGGGGTATTTGTTATACGATAATTTGTTGTATTTTACGTGCCTCTTTCACCTAATTTTTAGCTCGTACAATAACTTAATCTTTAAGATTTTTACTTATTTTATTTACTTCAGTAGGTAATAAATTCAATCAAGAAAGTATCGTGTAAAGGAGCAAGTACCGCAAAAAGGAGGAAAAAGAGGATTAAAAAGGAAGAAAACAAGACGTTGGGCGACGGGCAGCCGTCGCCTGCACGATGACTACCGCCACCACGCTGCTGCACCAAGTAGCGGCTAGCAACGGCTGGCCATCGCCCCGACGACAGCCGTCGGCTGTTGGCCTCCCCTCCGTGCTACTTCATGGCCCGGCTTGTTTCCTATAAAAGGCTATGCATTGGGTTCTTTTGGGGGTTTCCTCCTAGGCGATTTTCAGGGTAGTTTAGCATAGGGCTTAGCTTCAAAAACCTCATTAGGGGGAAAAAAGTGGGCAAATTAGAATTGAGTGGGTTCTTATTAGAATTCAAGCGTTGTAGATTCAAATCCATCCAAGCAATCCATGAGTTTTCTCCTTTCTCTCTCTCTCTTCTTATTTTATGTTTGTTGTTGTTTTCCTCCTGTTTAATCTTATTAGTTTAGATTATATTTAGCTTAAATGCTTAGTTTCTATTATGATTTTGTGTTCGTTAGTTGTATTAGTCCATGTTAGATTAGATTTACTTTTTAAATTTCATGTTTGCTTCTTTGTTTGCTAGCATAGGCTTAAATTAGGGTTTTTATGTTTTGTGGTTGATTGGTTGTTAATTTTGGTTGGCTTGGATTGTGATTAGCCTCTTGATGGCTAATTAGTCTAGGATTAGGCCTAAGCACACCTAATTCATGCTTAAAACATAGAGTTTTCCCTCACGCCTGCCAAGTGCTCGATGAAATGCTTTAGAGAGCTTTCATGTATATTTTTAGGCGATTGACTTATATTGAGAGGTGAGGTCAATTAGATTTTGTGGGAGAGGGGATAGTCGGGTTCCGAACATGAAAATAGCCCCGATCCTAGCTAGGTCCGAAGGTTGCTAATTTTGTGGTCTAATTGGGCTAACCCCATGAAAATAGGCAGTTAGACTAATTAGACTAGCTCATGACCCTTGAGAGAGTGCTTGGGTGGTCTTCGTTGGCGCAACCAATCATCTCTTGCTTTTAGTAGGGGTTGGGTAGGTTAGGACTCATCTCGATTACTTGGTTCGTTAATTGGCCCGATCATAATTACAAGCCTCTGTTTGCATGTTTGCTAGCGTAACTTAGTTTATCTTTCCCTTACTTTCACTTTGTCTGCATTGAACACTTAAACTAATCCCGGTACTTGAAACTTAACTCCCAGTGGACTTGCTCGTTTGCACGATACTTTCTTGATTGAATTTATTACTTATGAAAGTAAATAAAACAAGTAAAAATCCTAAAGATTAAGTTATTATATGAGCTAAAAATTAGCGAAAGAGGCACGTGAAATATGACAAATTATCGCCTAACAGGTCTCATGAGGGTTTTAAAGTGAAATACCCACAAATATTGTTTCAAAAACAAAGGAAAATCTTTTTGGGTGTTTCAAAACATAAACATATATACAAGTAACTAGGAAATCATGTACATAACTGAGGTGATTGCATCACTTTACTAACCAAATCACCAAATTATACACAAGTAGAATATACCATCATAAGATATCCAAGTCAAAAGAAACATCCTGACTCTCATTTTTTCACCCCATACATAATATGCAGCGATGTGTACATCTTGGTGCATTTGGTAATGTGTATCAACTCTTATGAATCAAGTTGCTAACATTGACACAATTCTCGTTTCCTTGCGTAATTGCCTTATTTGCTCCATTTTTTCCATTGTTTGTTTTGCTTTTTTTTCCAACAATGATAACGCACTCACCCTAAACCTGCTTAACTTACAACCATTCAGGCCTTCCCTAAAAAGGAGTTTTATTCGATTGTGCAAAACTCTTATTTCATTGCCCAAATAAATGTAAAATCAAGTAAAATAGCACATGTTCAAGCCAATTAAAGATATGAAATAAAGATAGTGGCTATGAACATTTGGTGGCCAGGTTTTTATTCCCTTTTTAGGCTTTTTATTTTTTTTTCCATTTTTCAAGAGCTTAAAAGGCAATTTCGATCAACAAATAGTTCACATATGCCATAACAACAAGACCTAAGAATTGATGGTAAAGTCAGCAAGGTAGGCACAAAATCACACATATAAGACAGGCTTATGATGAAAAATCGAATATACATCCTCAACTAGATAATGAACTAGCCACAAGGGATCACATATACCAAAGAAAGCACACAAATCCCAAAAGAAAAATAAAAATTTTTTGAATTTTTCAAATTTTTCAAAAAATAAGTACAAATGGGCACCTCACCAACACACCAAAACTTCACAATGTCCTCATTGTGGGAACTAAAGCACCAAAAAGCAATCACATAAGCTATACAATCATAAAAACGACACAAAACTACAAGTATATACAACTAGAAGTCCAATAAAAATCATAAATAAAATCCAAAACAAGCACAAAATCACCAAAATCAAAATCACAAAGGAAAAGCAAAAACAAAGCCAACTCTAAGATAAACCAAACCACTAAATAACCACAAAAGAAAGGAAATCAAAATCCAAAACCAAAACCAAAGAAAAATAGACCAAACACATATATTTATAAAAACCGAATACCAAAATAATCACAAAGAAAGTAGATCAAAACAAAAACTTAACAAAAGAAAACAAAACCAATCAAAAGAAAACAAAACTAGATCAAAATGATCAGAATCAGCAAAGTAAAATCAAAACAAGACCAAGAACTGAGTAAATACCAAACTAAACCAAAAGAAACATAGAAGAAGATAAGACCCAAAAGAAAACCAAAATATTAAACCAACGGAAGAAAAAGAAAACACTAAACACCTATTTACTTAAAAAAAAAAAAAAACATAGCACCACTACCCAGAACACAACTAAAACATCCTAAGAAAAACAAAAATTCCTAGCATAAACAAGGAAACACTAAAGAGAAGACACAGAAAAGCAAAGCTAAAATAGAACAAGACTCAAAAGAAAGAAAAGCAAAATGAAAAACCAAAACAAAAGCAGTAAACACCAAAAAGGAAACAAAGCAAAAGATTAGACAAAAGAAAGCCAAAAACCACAACTCTCAAAACCGAAAAAACAAAACATTCATAACGAAAACATACATAAGCAATCCTAGATATCCACAACTATTCGCACTCCTAGATATCCACAACTAACAAGTAATCACAAAACAAAATACAATCAAGGGTGATCATAGCCAACACGGCTCAACAAATCCCAAATTACTCCTCAAGATCGATCACCCACATAATTCAAAGTCCTAAATATCCACAACTAAGTGCAAAAAGAAAGAAAACAATCCTAAATATCCACAGCTACGTACAAAAAGAAAGAAAGAAATGGAAAAGATAAGAGGGAAAGGGTGGAACGATCATACTGGTTGGACATAGATTGTACCCAAACTAAAAGCCTCACTCAGATGGTGTCAAGGAGGACCACGGATCATCAGCCACTGATCACAACTCCCAAGCTGCTACTTATCAAAACCTACCAATGATCGAAGCACCTTGTCAAATAATTGGCCACATTCTGCGAAAAAATGCAAGTAGTTAGAAATAGGAAGTGGAACCCAAATAAGGTGCATGCAAGCAATGCAATTCAAAGCTCTCTTGAGCTTATCAAAGCTCGTAGCCCAATCAACGGAGAGATGTGTATATGCAAAATCAGATGCACAAGTCAGTGGCCTAATAAAGATATGACTATATGAATGCATAGACCATCTAAAGTGATCTGAATGACTGAAATCAAAACACATCAACTCTAAACGGGGAGGGAAGAGGACGAAAGCAAGGTCATTCAAATATAATATGAAAATCAAATCTCAAAGGACAACCTAAAGTCAAGTCCTTCACCTTAAAGTAATCATCGAGTCTATCTAAGTCAATATGATCAAGAGTCTGATGTAAACAGGGATTACCAAGTATATAAGTCTCACCTACAAAAGTAAACTCAGGAAGACCTAAAGAAGAAGGAAGAATGGGGAGGGGAGGGGAGGAGGAAGGTTTGAAATGGGAGGGGAGGGGGCTAAGTGAGCTAAAGACTCATCAAAAATGAGATCATTAAGCTCGTGCAACCTCACTAAACACTTCATTAAAAGGCTCATCGAGAGAATCCTACTCAGAAAATATATCCTCTGACTCAACTAATGCGCCACACAGATCAATGAAGTAGCATCAGTCTTAAAATCATCTCCCTCATCGAGCTCTGCTAAGGGAGCCAGGGGAAGAGTGGAGTCAGGAATAATCGGGACATCCTTGGAGGTGTCCAAAGGTGTGCTAGTCTCAAGGGGAGATGCATAAGGTGATGAGGTATCACTTGAAACCTCAAGGTAATCACAATGTATATCATGATTCTGTATACGTAAAGCTCCCTATTAAACGCGCCAATGCCTCTAATATGTGTGGTCTACCTAATAATGGATAAGTATCAACACCATAATCAAAAAAATCACAATAATCACATAAATAGGAGCACGTGGAGTATGCGAGTGCTCATAAGATAAACCCCTAAACCGACTCTAATCTAAAGGGGTACAATTTATTGTATAAGGGTCGACAGAGGGGTGATTAAAGGCCTTTTTGGCATTGTCATACTCCCATGTATAAGCCAAATACTCAAAGAAATCCAAAATCTCAATAGGAGTCTTAGTAAACAAATAATCCAAACCCCCAAGGTACATAGTCTTAACATGACCCCTCTATTCATCATTAAGACCCTCAAAGATCACTTGGCAAATTTCCGATTTCTCAAAACAATAATCAATACATTGAGCATGAAATTCATTCAATCTATTCAAATATTTCCAAAATATTTCATGCTCAAATTGAGGGAAAAAGAAACTTGTCATTTGTTTTTTGAAGTTTTTAAATTTTTGAATTTTTAGGGATTTTCAAGTTTTTCTAATTTTTTCAAGTTTAGGCTTTTCTAAATTTTTTAGGATTTTGGTTTTAAGAAATAAACTAAGCTAAGTCACAAAGAAATAACGAAAGCAAGATAAATCATGTGCAACTAATAAGAAACCAACAAAGAAAAAGAAAATGTGACTCAAATTTCATGCTGCCGTCATCGGCAACGGTGCCAAAATCTTGTTTGATAATTTTAAGTGTCAATTTAAATGCCGCAAGTATATGACTATCGTCATAGTACATGAGGGTCATCTCCAAAAGGACGATGGAAAAGATTAAGGTCACTAAGCACGAAATTAAACTTATTCAGCATCGTTCTAAACTAATTAAAGCAATGAACAACCTAGATCATGGCTTACAAACAAATCAAATTCTAAATAATCCCTAAGTATTCGCAAATTCTAATATCCCTTAAACTAGATAGAATAGCAAAAATCAAACTCAATCATATTGAAGTAAGTATTCTGAACTAAAGTTGGTAAGCTAGTATTGACAATTATAATGAAGAAAGCTCAAATTTGACATAGAAAGCAAAGAAGTGAAGGAAACAACTAAAATCAACTAATGAACCCAACAAATTAGCTCAACTAAAATAAACCAAACTAAACAGAAATTAATTAAGAATCAGAGGACAATCGAATCAACCAAATTTAATGAAGGAAACAAAAAATAGTGCATCAGGTCTGAATTGAATGAAGCATAACAACATCAACGCTGCCTAGTCCAGAAAACAGCACAGGTAGAACAAAGCTGGGCAAGACAAATCCTTGGGCTTCCTAGCACACAACTCGACCAGAAGTACGGGATGGGAAATCTCAGATGTTCCAGCAAAGAACCACCCAGAAATATGCTTTAAAGTCCATTAAAAATGGCAAAATTTCCATTATCATAGTTTCAGCAAAACGAAAATAGGACTGAGCTATTAACCATAAACTAGAACTGACTCAAACTAAAACCAGGGGGGAGGAATTCGAATTTAGCATTGGACAACCCACAACAGAGCTTCAAAGTTCACCAACAATGGTGGAAACGCCACTAATGATGCTCCAAACAGATCAAAAACAGGGGAAACGAAATATATTAAAATCAATGAAACTTGACCTAAAACACTACGATTGCAAGCTGAAAATCACGAGTGTTGACTCCAACTTATAAAATGAAGCCTGATTACATGAATTTAGAGGCTGAAATTAAATCTGAAATCGAAAGGGATGGATCGAAAACAGAAACCCTAAATTCCTACTAACTCGAATTGAAATGAAAAATCTAAAATTAAACCTAAGAAACTTAAACTAAGCCTAATTCAATACCTAATTGCGTTGTTGCCTTGATTTATAGTCAAGCCCTCCCATTCTCAGTCATCGATCTACAACTAATGTGGATGGTGGTGATGAGGGATAGCAATTGGTGGTGAGAAGGCGGTGTTGCGCTGGCAATGAAAGAGCTGGAGATGGAGATGTAGTGGGGTGGGGATGGGTGGCTATGGAGAGAAATGATTTGGAGAGAGAGAGACAGACAGAGACATGATCAAAGGTCGAAGAAATGAAGAAGCGGGAGGGGGTGTGGGGTTCTGGGGTTTGCTCGAAGAGAGAGAATGCAGTTTGAGGAGAGAGAAGTTGAAATAGGGATGGAGGGTTTAAGATGCACACACCTGTCACATGCGGAGCGAATTAGGAGGCACATGACCGGGGGGAGAATGAGTAAAATTGAGGTTTTATTCTATTTTTGTGTGTTTTCTTGCTTTTTCTCAATTTATTCAACACCTACAAAGAAAATAAAATTAAATAAAAATCTAAAACTAATAGTTATTATGAGCATAAATTGGGTATAAAGGTATCGTAAAAATATCTCATTTTTAGTACAAACACTAATCCATCAGTCTCCTCTACCGTACCAGGGCCTTATCTGATGGACTCAAACTTAGCATGTGACCTTCACCTACATACATATGAGGTTAGGTTATCACATATCCTATATCTATACATAGTCTGACCTAGGTTATCAAGTGAGCCTGTATCTATATATAACTCTTTAGCCTATTTATTAGCTTGTCCTCCACCTTAATCACTTGAGAACCTTGGATTGAAGAAGTGCACATTCAGACATGATAATAACCTTATAGAATGGGCACATAACCATACTCAGCATAAAAGAAATCTGTGGTTTAACCCTCGCCTTAATTAGGCTTAGTTAAACTGGGGACTCCATCCTCAAAGCTGGCTTTATGTAAGCATCATCACCATTGGATGAGTCACCCTGTATCCTTATAAAAAGGACATCAACCCCACTTTAGGTTGTCTAGTAATGGAGATGTTTCCATGGAAGACACCTTTGTATTAAGGCATCTCAATATCCAGGATGTTTCAACATTCAGCAAGCTACTATCAGAAGGATATGACATAGTGCTCGAGCATCAAAAAATCAAATTTGAAGATTTAATATCTCAATATCTCATGCTAATAAGTTTACATGAATTTAACTATAGGTCCTCAGGCTCATACATAAACAAATTTACTTGGATCTGGCTATAGGTCTTCAGGCTTACATGCTAACGAGGTCATAGGGACCTAGCTACAAATTTCATACTCACATACCAACAAGTTCATAGGATCTTGCTACATGACTTCAGGATCAATTGTGATTTGGCTACATATCTTCAGGCTCTCATGCCATTAAGTTCGCAAGGACTTGGCTATAGATCTTTGGACTCTCATGCTACAAAATTCATTAGGGCCTGGCAATAGATCCTCAGGTCTAGCAACAAATCTTCAAGCACCCACACCACCAAGGTACATCGTTGGCTCACAACACAATGATACATTTCAATAATAGGCTGGTTCTCAGCATAACAGGACTTCATTGGCTCTCGGCATAATGGGACCCTACTGACTCTTACTATAATGAGAAATTCCAGCAACAAGCTGAACCCCGACACAATAGGATATCATTGGCTCGCATCAATGGAAAATCGTTACCTCCCTATATAATGCGACATTTTACCATTAAGTTCTCCTAGACTAGCAAAAGATTCACTAGACTGGTAAAATGTTGACATCAAGATCTGCTAGATCAATGAAAGGTCCATTAGACTGGTGAAATGCCAAATTCAAGATCTGCTGGAGCAACAAAATTTTCGGATTAATATCCGCTAGAATGGTAAAAGGTCTGCTAGAATGGTGAAAGGTCAATTCAGATTGCTAGACTAGTGAAAGGTCAATTCAGAACCGCCAGACCAACAAAAGGCTGACATAGAGCAGTAAACAAGTAAACATGATTTTATCTACCTTGACATTTGCCTTACTCAGGCTTGATCAAGGTGGTGGCTAATTGTAGACACCTAAAAAGGGTCTCCTTTTTATAACGTATCCGATGATGATAAATCCATTGAATAAGACTTGGGGACTCTCAAATATTGAAATAATGAGCCTTATAGTGTTCCATAAACTTTAACCCAGAATTCAAGCCCAAATATGCCTATCAAAGGCTAAAAGAACCCAAAAGCTCGAATAGGCCCAAATTGACGTCATTCGCCATCTAGTTGCAATTTACTTTGTATTTTCGCCCTACTCTGGTGTGCATAAAATTATTAACTTTAGATATTCATATTGTTCATTAAATAACATTTCCAATAACATATTATGCACTCGAGTTCGATAAGCAACGAAAAAGAAATTAGCCAACTAGTAAGGCATACGTTGAAAATGACACCTACTCACCATTCTACTTATATATTCTTCAAAACTTATCTAACATTTATGAAATCTTTGTCATTAGCAAAATAGATTCAATCATCTTTCAAGAAAAATTACTCACCCAAGACAGAGGCTCGATGAGAATTTTATGGCCCAAACAAGCTACCGTATCTGTAGCTCACCCTCGCAAAGAAAAAACCCAGTCAAGTTCTAGCCTAAACCAAGGATCTCGGCCAAGTTCTCGATGTCCTTCTACACCTTTAAAATGGGTCTTAACTATTATAATTTTACACGGATTGGTGTGACTGTTCAGATTAAACATATTTAATTACGTCTCCTTTCTCTATATTAACTCGTATCATCCCTTTAAGTACCATACAAGGGAGGATACCCCCACAAGTGGACATTCATCCAAAAATTCGAGGAACACACACAGAAACATAGAGAAATGTACTAAAAAATTAATCCAAAAATTAGAGAGGACACAACTAGAATTCAGAAAACCTTGGGCGAATGCTGAAAGGTTCAAAGAACCTAACAAAACCCTTCTCAAATCTATCCTCAAAACATGATAAGGCTCAAGTGAAGGCCCGATATTTTTTTTATCTCAGGATTCTCTAAGTCACTTAAATAGGTAACTTAAGGGCACCAATTTTTTTAAACCTTCCCTCCTTGTCTCTCCTTTCGTTCTCTTTATCTTATTTAATCTCAAGTTTGTTAAAGATGGATTCTTTAATTAGTTTAGCCAACACCTGCTATAATTATTTACATTATTTCTTTGAATTCTTCTAGATTGGTATTGTATTCTTGATTTCTACAATTGATCCTAATTTGTTGCATTATTGTTTACTAGTGCAGTTAGTTTCAATTCCCTTATTGATTAGAATATGCCATCAGTGATGACAGGTGATGTCATGATCATTCCATCACGACATCGTACCTTCAACCCTATGTCATCCTCAGTTTAACTACATGAAATCAAATGGACCATGCACTAGGGATTACTTGGAACCTTTTGAAAACGTTTTTAAAATGAGTCTTTTGTCCTTTTCAGTGTCGTTTTCGGTCTATGGTTCATTTTAGAAAGCATACTTGGTTTGTAAGTTTTCCTAAAAACTCACTAGCTACTTTATTAATTAAATTTATATTTTTCGCGTAGTTTTCTGCTAAATCTTCCTCCGACTAGAAGCTTATGTTTGAGATCCTGACGGTAATAATGTCTGGGACAGAGAACTGGGCCCAATTCTAGCTTAGGAGTCTGGCTGGGATCCTAGATCAAGATTGCTGCACAATCCCTTAGGCTAAATAGTCAGAATTGCCTAGAATCAAACCAAAGAACTAGCCCTGGTTCTAGCCCAAGAACTTGACTAAGTTCTCAGCTCCGGGCTCTAGAGTAGATCTTTGGGCAAGTCTATTTATTCTATTTCCGTTTGATGCATTTTGCTGAAAAATTTAAAAAATTCATATTCGAAGACAAACATCTAGCAAACAAGTCCATCTATTTGTGGTGGAACTGTACAAAGGGGAGACCCCGAGATGTGATTTTTATACAGCTTTTCATGAAATTGTAATTGCTATGGTATAGTCACTTTGAAACAATCAAGTTGTTTACATATGCTTAAAAGTGAATTTCATTTGAGATATTTTGGGGTAGGAGGAATGCTATTTTTTATAGACTCAGTTTGGGAGCTCATCTAGAAAGCTAGAGCCGTAGTTGTTACTACCTAATGAGGCTGGGTGTCCATTGGCTTTAGCAAGCCCCACGGATACAAAAAATTGTGAGTTATGTTACTCACTTAAGGAGAGTACTAACTTATGAATCCAACACCCTAAAAGTGATTATATTACCTATTATGACCGATAACTGCCTGTTTTTTAATTATGTTAGTGTTAAGGTTAGAAAAAATGTAGGTACTCTTTGAAGGGACTTTTAAAAAATAAGAAATGGCCTTCTTTATGCGAACGAGTTTTGTAATGGCTCAACCTGCCTATGCATTTTTACCCCTTTTTTGCATCATTTTCGTTTCATGCTAAAAGAGCTTAAATTATTAAAGCAAACGAACCTCTTTGAAGTTAAGCGTTAAATTGAAAGCTCGAATGGCCTATCTTTCCTGTTTTTAGGTCTTAAAAAGGTTCAGGTAGATGTTGTTGGTCATGTATGCTTAATATGTTAATATTATATAAAACTTCTGGTGACTGCTACTTATAGGACTATATGTGATTGTTTTGATTTTTCAGGACGCAAAGTATCCACTAAGCATGTGGCAGCTTACCTCTCTCTCTTTTTCCCTTTTCCTCATGTTCTTGAAAAGAATGCGGATGTTATCAAGTTTTTTGAGATGACTTTTTTCCTCTTAAGTGTTCTCGTTAGTTGATGTTTAGGAATTCTAAATATGTATATTTTAGTTCAAGAGTTACATTAATTTTTATGTTTGGTTGTGAGCTCTTTAGAGCATATGTAAGTCTGATTCTTGAGTTCATATATTACATATTGTCTAGTTGGCACTCTGAATGGTGATGTGAGCCAACTATCTGATGAAATGTTCATTTCCACTTATTACAGTTGGATTGCTTGTGTATGTAAACCCAGTGCTCTAGGTGTGTAATCTGTCAAGCTATATCTTTTATTTCTTTCTTCGATTTATGTTTTAGCTTGTGTACTCAAAGCGTGTGGCCCATCGAGTTGGTTTCTCGTGTCTGTAGCCATGAGTTTTATTTAGTTAGACTCATACTTTTATTTATTTATTTATTTAAAGGTATAAGTGTAAGAGATCATCCTAGGGTGATGGTCAATTTTTAGGTGAAATTCTGTCCATTTTGTTCCAAAAGTTTGGAAACCATTAAAACCCCCTAGCCCTAGGGATAGGTGTGTTACATATGGTATCATAGTAGGGTCCTGCAACCATTGGTCGTAATCTTAGTCTTGCATTCCATGTTGCTATTTGGATACTTCTTATGTAATGATGCAATATGTGAGGTGTACCTTTTAGTGTAAATTTGTTATGTTAGTTGGTTAACTGATTAATTGATTGTTATGTGAATGGAGTACATCGATTAATTGAAAAAGTAGTTGTGTGTTAGACTATGAGTTAGACTACTTGTGTTCTCATGAGTTAGCTAATTGTTAGCTCAATCGGTAACTATTTTTGTGCCCACACCTTTAGCAACGTAGTTGAAAGTATGTTTAGTTTTGAACTCGAAAGGTTGGAAATAGTTCGCTCCAAGCTCATTGTTTGCCTTTATGTACAATTTACGTCTCAAGCCTTATGATGGAGTGAGCAGACGTACTCAAAAGTTAGTAGAGAGGAGGCTAGAAAAAACTATGTTGTTTTTCATTCTCAAAACCCAAAGATTTTAGAATGCTAAAGTCTTTTACAATTATGGAGTTAGGTTTTGCTCTCCTATCTAAAGACTTGTATCCATTTCATACTAATGCAAGGGTTGAGACTTATGCATATGTGTTCGTTTGTGTGATTGGGTTCTGTTTGTAGGTGCGTGTATGCTAAGATATGTACGTGACTAGATTTGTTAATAATAAACTATTAGGAAAGTGATCAGAGATCATTTTCTATGTTTGAAAGTCCTACTAGATGGTACCTTTCTACTGTGAATTCTAAATTCTTTAAAGAAATTAAGTGAGATTTTCATATTTATGCATGCTAATTTGGGTAATAGTGATGCATTCCTGTTGACCATTGCATAAGCGTTGCCCCTGTCGCTGCCGTACTATGGCCATTGATGCCTATACGATCTATTTCTTACCTTTTATCTTACAAATTCTACTGTTACTGAGTGCCCACATGCTATAATTTACTTTATATGGGTTAGTATTCTTACTGTGGGGATTGGCGCCATTCTGGTT
Source organism: Carnegiea gigantea (assembly GCA_029747015.1). Lineage (NCBI taxonomy): Eukaryota > Viridiplantae > Streptophyta > Magnoliopsida > Caryophyllales > Cactaceae > Carnegiea > Carnegiea gigantea. The sequence continues at coordinate 14,317 of JAKOGI010001108.1, forward strand.
GGATTAAACCCCAATACACCTAGAAAGATATAGGAATTTGCGACTTTAGGGTACCCTAGATTTTATGAAAATATTTTAAGGGATAGCTTTTTTAGAATATATTCTCAAGTACCTACTATTTTAAGCAACTATTTGCATGAGTCAATATTCTACAAAATAGTTATTATTAGGAGTTTTTTCTTTTAAATCCGACCCACGACTTTTTGAACTATCTACTTTTGGCCCAAAAGGGGTTCAAAGTGCAAATACTCAAATTTTTTGGCTTTTTTAGAAAACTACACTTATATTAATGTTTGGGCTTCTTGTAATAACTTCACTGGTACTAATTATCACAGTCTACTACTTATATTATAAATATTATACTTTTTGTGATTAGCGATCCACCATGCTTAGCAAAATAGTTTAAGCCTAATTAGGGAGTGTCAACCATTTTCTGAACTTAATTGGCATTGGACCATGGTGTTCCTCTATTTTCCAGTTTACAGATATTGCTATTCTCAATCACACATTCCTTAGATAAGGCACAACACAAATCTTTTCGTTTCCTACCTCGGACCGTAGTCAATAATGAAATTTTTTTATATTTTTAAGGATAGTAAGACTTCAATCAAGAAATTAGAATATTTAAGACGTAAGGTTCGATTGAATAACACTCCTTACTAGGAATTTTATTTTATTGAAAAATTAAAAATGGAAATATTATAATGGAAAGATTGAGAGGGACTGAAGCTAGAAGATCATCAGAGATGCTCGCTCACAGAGAAATGGAGAATCTCAGCTTCTCTTTTACTCAAGTATACTCAAATGACCATGTCTCTTCTCAGCACTCAGCCTCTCCTTTTATAAAAGAGATGGACTACATAGAATGCCCTAATAGCTACAATATATACACTAATATTTCACATGACTACAGCTACACTCAAATGTTTACAGCGGACTGCATTATTTTACTTACTTGACATTTGACAAAATAGTACAATAATGGTGCAACAACTTTTCAAAGCCTTTAATGCTGACAAAACTTGTCATCTATATTAAGTTTCTGTATGCCTTCATCTCGAGTAATATCTTCTAGTCCATCATTATCCAGATAATAATCAAAATCTTCATCAAGTTAAAGACGTTCTAGATCCTATCCTTCAAATAAATTAGGAAGATATCTTTTTCCTTTTTCTAATAAGAATTTCCTACCTCCAACATTAAAGAGAGAGTCGAAGACATCTTCTAAAGTAACTCCTTCTACTTTCATGTATTTGTTGAACCCATTATGATATATGAATGTAGTACTCCTGCAATGCACTAGTGTTCTTCATTGCTCAATTAATGCTCACATTTGATGATAAATGTTGTAAAAATCGATGGCTCATGCTACAATAGGATCCCTAACAAATTCTTATTGTTCTAAAAACTATTCTTGTTGTTGATTATTGGGATCCTCTAAATTAACTATTTGAACAAGATAATAAGTTGGTTTGACTTTTTCATTTTCATATTCAATTAGTGCGCTATGTACTTCAACATATAGACTTCTATTGTATGGAACTTTTATTGGGCCACCAGGAGATGTGAATCCAATAGATCATTTTAGACATACATTATTGAAACTTAGTCAGTCTAGAGAAGAATGGATACTTCAGATCTAAGATTTTCATCATGTAAACTACCATTCTATATTCCCAAGCTTTCATGATAGGGTCATCCGGAGAGATTGAATTTGCTGGAGACTAACACTGCCAACTCCAGATTTAACAGGAAAGAATATCATAGTACTCCATCACTCCTAAATATCATAAGAATAATTATGGTAGTAGTTGGTGCAAACTAGCATATCATTCATTAAACCATTTTTCTTGAACATAGGAGCTATGTTTTCTTGAATATCATAAGGATACCTTAGGTCATTCATTTATAACTTTAAAAGGCAGAATCTTTGTACTATTAAATAGGCAGCAGACAGCAGACCAAAGCATAATCCGCCTTTTATATGGAATTCCAAAATACCCATAAAGATTCTATCAGAAGGAGAAACTCATTCGAGCAGTAATGGCATTTCATTTTGAATTTCTCCTTTTCCAGCAGGAGCTACACTCTGATGATCACCATTGATGGGTTCTCGAGTTAAACTAATTGCTATAGAGTTCTTTGATCGTTGTATATGTTCAGTATAGAAGAAAAACTGATTAAGCCATAATTGTCAATGTAGGAGCTACCCTTGCACTTGCATATTTCATAAATTCTTTTTCATAAAATCAAGTATTCCTTTGCAATCAGTTAGAATAAGAAAAGGTTTTGGGGCTAAAAATATTAAGAAATTTCAATTCCCCTCTATAAAGATTTCTTTTTTTCATCGTGGGATACTTGCATTCTGCCTTATTAAAACTCCCATTGTAATATTTGCAGAGTTTTTTTCCTTCTTTGATTTTAAGTACTGCACTCTAGTGCTCATTGCTGGCATCTGTCTCAGGAATTAAATCATCTCCTCCATTAGACTAATTAAGGGCAGGAAGATTTTTACTCATTATCTTTTTTAAGTTATGAACAATCTTTGAATCATTGGGGGTTCATGTCCAGCTTACTTCTTTTTTAAGTTTTTGCTGCAATAGTTTACTTAATTTAGCTAGACCTCTAATGAAATCTGAAGTATAGGTAAGATATCGAAGAAACCTTTCTAATTGCTTCCTATCTTTAATCATTTTAGGAAATTTTTTTATTTTTTTAGAATATGCTTTTGTAAGATGATTTGCCAAACTTTTATCTCTAGGCCTAAAAACTCAATTTCTTATTTAGCATAAATGCACTTGTTCTTACCAAGAAAAATAACGAGATCAATGCATTTTTGAGTAATAGCTAGGGCATCATCTTTTTGTTGTTCCATGGTCTTGAAAAAGATAAGGATATCATCGATGTAAACTAGGCAACAATAATTAAGATCTTTGAAGATGTTATCAATTCTTCTTTGAAATATTTGAGGTGCATTTTTAAGATCAAATAGCATTATTATCCACTCATAATGTCCTTGAAGGGCACTAAAAGTAGTTAAAGGAATATTTTCTTCATCAATTTTTATCTGCCCGTGTTTGCTTTTGCAATTCATTATTGAGAACCAAGAGGCTCTTTCAATTATGTTGAAAAGGGTTGTTTTATTCAGAATATAATAACCATCAAAGACACTTTTATCATTAAGCTTTTTATAATCAGTCACCATTCTAGCTTTTCCTCTTTTTTCTTTAGCATAATTTTTTATCCTAAAAGCGGAACTGGTGTGAGGACCCTTGGTATTTCTGATTAATCATTTATCCAGAAGCTCTATGATTTGTTTATCAAATTCTTGAATATTCTGGTGCATATACACCATTTGTTTGACTTAAATAATAGTGTTGGGATTTAATAAAGTAATATTTGCAAATGTCTTATCTTTATCTCAAAATTTTAGAGGATTATCATATTAGAGTTCTTTGAGTAATTGCTCTTGTTATTCAGCAATCTCCTCTCTAATAGATAGCGTAAATAGTGAGATTGTTAATGCCATCTCACATTGCATAGGCATTACCTTCTTACCACGCTGGTTGCACGTCAACTCAATCTTCTGGTGAGTATAAACTTTATTCAACTTATCAATAGGGACTGAGTGACCATTTCTTGTGAATATTATTTGGTTTATGGTCTGTGTGCATGGAAAATGAAGCCTCTAAAACTTACTTGCAACACTTATATCATGGGAGGGTTCATCAGTAGCCCATAAGACTAGCATAATGCATTAAATACCTTGTATTTCTATTGATAACCTTCTGTGGCCTTATTTTGGCTTATTATGCTATTGTCAGCTATTCTTACTTGTAAAGGATTCTTGCTTTCTTCCACATGAATTCTAGAATAATGATCTTTTTCTAAAACAGATAGAATAATAGCTATCTATGTAGGATTACGATTCATATTTATTGTATCACAATAAACATACATTTATTAGTATATCTAAACTATTAGGGTTTGCAATGATGACTTCATAGCATATCTCCATAGTCCTATTTTTAAGTAATTCATTCTAATAAATTGGCAAGTTTTTGTTTTGTACTCGATCACTTTTATATCTACACCCATACTTCGATCAATGTTGTGTCTTGCGGGTTCAAAACTCATTCTACTCATTTTACTTGTCATACTAATTATATCATCCTCTCTAAGCTCTTCTTTAGCTATCGAAGATCCTTCTCTCCATTCTGATCTTGCACTCGTGCTTCTTAACAATTGGGGTTTAATGGTAATTTTATCTTTTTCATCAATTTTTATTATGTTCTTCTTATTGATTTTTGTAGGATTGGCAAGCTAGATATTCATGACCTATCAATTTTTATCTCCTGTGGTTTGGGCTTTATCCTTAGAATTTTTTGCACTGGAGTAGCTCTATCAAATTTTTCTACCTCTATCATTGTTAGTTTAGTCTTTACATCTATGGTGTTATCTAATTTGTAGATTATTTTTTAAAATATCCTTAGTGGGTAACCTCCACTTTCCATATCAATCCAACTGTTTTCATCTTAAGGGATATGAAGTTTTTAACAAACTCATCTTTTAGACTACATAATATCCAGGTCAGCAATTGAATCTTATTGATCAACTACATAATTTAGTCCCTACGATAATTTGATTATTGAATTTGATATGCATGATATTACAAAGCAAAGCATAAAGATGAGTATCTTTGCCATAATGTTGTAATGGAGTAATTTGAACTTGGACACTTCCAACATGGATATACATGTACTTTCTATTCTTTGTTACGCTTAAGGATATTTTCCTAATTAATGAGATTAACTTCTCCTATATCATACTCACAATCTTTTACCTCTAGATCTTCTTTCATCATTTCACATACATACTTACTTTTTAATTAAAAGATGGATTTTTTTATAGATCATGTCTTTTTGAATTATAAGAACGATCCAATCTCCTTTAACATCCTCATTCTCATTATCTATAATAAATTCTTCTTATTAAAGATCACTAAGACTAGTTGAACTACTTTTCATTATATGACTAGTTTTTTTATAATCACTTTCTTCATATTCATCATCTAGTATAATCTCAACAATTCCTTCATTGTTTTTTCAGGGCTAGATCTAGTGCTTCTTCCTCGCTAGGCTTAAAATAATCTTGACTACCTAAAGTTTCAATAAGCTTATTATTCTTCCTATTTTTGAATTCCATAGAATAATGTCCTACCTCTTTACATGTACAACATTTGCAGTTGTTTTTTTCTGCATGATTGTAAGCAGCTTTTCTATAGATTTTTCGTTTTCAAGGGTTTGGTTTGTTATAATATTTTCTGTTATATTTGTCTCATCTCTGCTTGTTAAAGTTCCTTTTTTTATAAAATTTTCTTTTTCTTCTCCTTTCAGGTTTCTTTCCTTATTATGAGGATTATCCCAATAAGCTAGAAATTGTTTATTCATTTTCTTTTACTTTTGGAGATTAAGACATTGATTGTTGACCCATTTCTTAAATAAGAGATTCTTGTACCAAGGATATCAATGTCATCTGTTCTCTAAAGACATGCAATGTATTTTTCATTAATTATAGAATTGATCGGATATGGTAATTTGTCATAAAACATACCAAACTTGCTTTCACTATACCCAATTTTGTAATAATATTGACTAAATTTAGCGATAAATTTCTCCAGATATCTCATATTTCAAAGCTCCATGTTATTAATCTTCCTTTGATATTCTCTAGCTTTTTCTTCAGAATTAAGCTTAGCTTTGATAAACTCAATTTCTATTTCATTGCTTAAACATTGCAGCTGGTATTTTCATCATTCTCTATGCATTTTTAGCATCTTCATTTAAAGAATCATACCAACTAGCTACAGTGCTAGAAAACACTATGTTGAATATAGTTTAGGAAATTTCTAGTAGCTCATGTAGCATTCAAGTTTATGACACTATTCATATCTCTTTTCCAACGCTCAAATATTTTTTACGAGCTCCATCGATGCTTAAGATGTATCCTATTTGACTAATCGGGATAAGCTAATTTCTTCAAAGTTCGTGGTTACCCAAAGGAAAAGTTAGCTGTATGTCCTGTTGGAATGTACTTGGATCTCATCTAGAAGGTTCATCAAATTTTTTAGGTTTAGAAAGAACGTTGTTAACTAGATTGGACTTGATTTCACCTATATTAAGTTGTTCTCCAATCTCATTGATTTTATCATCAAATACCATTTTATCATATTTTTTATCTAGTCTCCTTCTAACTTCCTCCAAAGGTACAACATTAAGACTCTCTAGTTTAATTAGGTCCATCTACTGATATATTTCTTCTTCTAACTCGACATTATTGTCTCTTCATTATCGTCAGATAATACATCTTGTTTTTTAATTATTGTACCCATAATTTTGTTTAACTCTTCTGGGTTCTGTTCTTTATCGAACATATTCTATAATTCCTCAAGATTATACTGCTTATACTCAATCCTCTTCTTCTTTCTTCGTCTTTTTACATGATTTTTCAGTTAATTTTTCTCCTACTTCTTATTGGATTTTTACATCTTGCAAAGAAAATAAATTTTTGTTTTTTTAGCTTTGGAAAGGATATTTATGTTGAAATAGAGTATTAATACTTAAATCATTAACTTCAGTCTTAATTTTTGCAAATTTTTCTTTTTATTCTAAAATTATATTAGTGATATAGTTTAATTATGGTGCTAGTGAAGTGGTCCTTCTGGTAAGTGCACAATATGTGAATGATTGGAAGTAGGACAAGTAAATGACGATTCGGGCATTAAATACAGTCAATTGGCTTAATTAATTATTAATTATTTTAATTATTTTAATTATTTTTAGTCGTATGGATCTGATACCAATTGAAAGAGGGTCTCGAATAATACTTACAAGAAGAATATCACATGCACAAAATTAAAATTTTTGAAAGTAATTTTTTCAGGAGTGGGGTTAAATATGCAAATATAAAAAATTTAGGGTACTTGGAAAGAATATTTATACTAAAATAGAGTACTACTACTTCTTGTTTATCAACTATTGCGTCCATAATTTTGTTTAATTCTTCAGAATTTTGTTCTTTCTCAAACATATTCTGTCATTCTTTAAGATTATACTGCTTATACTCAATTGCTTTTTCTTCCTCAATCTTTTTAGATGATTTTTTCAGTTGATTTCTCCCCTACTTCTTTTTGATTTTATATCATGCAAAAGAAATGCATTTTTGTTCTTCGAGTTTTGGAAATGATATTTATGCTAAAATGGAGTACTAATACTTAAACTAGATTTTTCACTTTGTCTATTCTTGTTAACTAAAAAAAGATGAATTGTAGACAATTGCTTCTTAATCTCTTTCACTTCAGTCTTAATTCTTAATAAGTCGACTTTCAACTCTAAAACTATGGGAATGTTTGGTAAATAGCTTTTTGGAGAGTTTTTTGACCAAAAAGAGTATTTTTGATCAAAATTAGCTATTTGACTTAGTTAAAAATCTAATTTATGTGTTTAGTAATAGCTTTTTGGAAGAGCTTTTTCAGTCTAGAAAGCTAACTTGAAAAAGCTAATTTGATTAGAATTTTGAAGAGCTTTTTAGAAAATTAGCTTTTTGTCTCACAACTTGTTAGAAACAGCTATTTTCACCCAATAGATTTTCTACAAACAGCTAATTCAAATAACTAATACAAATAGTTAATTCAAACAGCTAATAGCTAGCAGCTAATATAAACAGCTAACAGCTGTTTAACAAACAGGGCCTATACCAGTGAGATACTTTAATTAAGCTACTACTAAAGTGGTTCCTTCTAATGAGTGAGAAATGTGTGAATAACTAGGAGTACGACAAATAGGTGATTATTTAAGCATTAAGCATAATTAATTAGCTCAATTAATTATTAATTAGCTTAATTATCTCAATTATTTTCGGTCACATGGCTGTAATACCAAATGAAAGAGGACCTTGAGTATTACTTATGATAGAAATTATACATGCACAAAATTAAACTTTTCGAAAGTAAGTTTTTAACGATTGGGGTTAAAAATGCAAATACAAAAATTTTAGGGCGAAAGATGAAAATAAGAACAGTAAATTGTTCCCTTAAAATAGTTTCCTTAGAATATTAGACCTTTAAAATATATTCTAATAATATTGTCCTCTAATTATGATTTCCACATAAAGTAGGGTATCTAGCTATAATGTTTTGAAGATAAAGGGATGAAGAACCTAATAGACTTTGGAATTGTCATCCTCTATATGTCTCCTACTAGGGTGAATAATCGATGCATTACTAGTGCACTTATAGGTATTCACACAAACTTTATAAGCTAGAACTCCCCACATTAGGTTGAACCTTCTCTTCGTACTATCAATCTTTAACGCTCCTATGATCATATACGTGATATGCGTGTCTCATAGAACATCTAAACATATCCATAAGGCAATTAAAGTCATTGACTCATTGTCCTCACCCCCAAAACAATTTTTATCTTGTTGGTGACTAGCCTCCAATAATTTTAGAAATGCTCAAGACTTATCCTTTTGAGTATATGTCCCAACCTAGGGTTTGCATTTGCATACGGTCATGTACGTACATTATTGCATGACAATACGCGAGTCTAGGTGTTTTCGAGTATAAATGTGGCATTACGTGCATTGCTAAACTCATAGGAGTTTATATCCATATTCAGATTCATTATAAAATGGCCATTGATGTGGTTTGTTACTGAATTGCAAGGTAAATGAATTTCTTGGTGTCTATTTAGCTTGAGCTTTTTAGGTGTGTGGCTGAATTGGGCGAATGATTTTGTTTATGTGGTTTATTGGACGGTATGACCATCGGGTCGTTATTTGCAATACATGGCTTCTATTATCTGGTGTCATAGTTCGGGTGGTTGTATGCACATATATTTAACACATAAAATCTAGTGAATATAGGAGTCTGCATTCACATGTGTCTACTTTTGTACATTTCATGGTTGGTAAGGATGGCATGTAAGCATACCAAGATCATAGTTGAATTCTTTACTCTCAACTTGATAGGTGAGTTATGTAAAATGTTCCCTCGCATGGCTAACTTGAGTGTCATGGCATAACACGATCGATGCATCTTGCACCATGTATTATGTGATAAGCTTCAGAGGGAAACCTTAGAGTCGTGCCTTTATTAGCTGGTATGCTTATTGCCACTGGTACTAAGGGGTTGTTCCCTTTGTCTTGATGTTACCACCATTTTAAATATTAGTATTTCTTGATTTCAGAGACCTACACCTATACAAATATGTGATTGCCTATGTACTTCATGTGGCATGATGATGTGCTAGGTGTGCTTGTGGTTGTATTGGAGTATTTATTGTATAACTTGATCATCGAATTGTGAACGATGGTTATTAATGTGATTGATCGAAATGCACGATCTAGTGTGACTTGTTTATGTTGTATTAAATAATATGATATTCTAATAGGGGAGCAAAGGGCCTAAAGTCATGCCTATAAGCATGCTATTTTACTTGGATGTTTCCATGATTTAGATATAATTAGTTCCATATGGAATAACAAGAGCCATTAACCTAAGAGCATTGAGTAATTGCTCGGCTCACTCCTATGTCTACTTGCCATGTTGTATTCTATGACCCATAATAACTAGAAGTCTCTTTAATGGCGATCCCCATCTAAAATAGACTATTCTGGGTAGTTGGATTAGCAGCCAAGCTATAAATGCATTGCTAGATAACCCATGCCAATCCAACCTCCCCCAGGATGACTTCATTATCTCCGACAAAGCAACTTGTGTACAAGAGATGCATGGATCCTCCCCTGCCCAGCGATATATACTCCTATTAGACCATTTGTTTAGATGTTTCTTTGCTTGTTAATTGATAATTCATGTATTGCCATAGTAATTTGCATGCTATATAAAATATGGTATTGGTTAGTATCACTTATTATTCTCATCTTTAGAGTGTTGACTTGTCAATCCTTTATGATGTCGTTGGAGTGATGTTATGTAATGTCTTACTGCTTTGTTATGATATAGAAGCCCTGACCTATTGACTTGATTCTGAAATGATTCAGTTTCTTTATGCTTTTAAATGAATTTGGCTTAGTTGACTGCCTTGGTTGATTTGTTTTGTTTATGTTGTCATACATAAAAAGCCTTTAGATGAGAACTTATGTTGACACTTAAGCATAAGATTGTTGGTTGTTATATAGTGTCTAGGCTCGTTGCTCAGATATAAAGTAGAAAGTTAGTTTCCCTTTTAAAACCAATTTGATACAGTTATTCATGCCAACCCAATTGCTTCTTCTCTACGCGATTTGCCCTCAACACTTTGATTAGAGTAAGTAGAAGCTCAAAGAGGATTAGTGCAAATGAGACTAGATACCATAAACTTCATTTTTCAATTTGAAACTTGTATCTAATTGCAAAAATTTTTATTTTGGTGTTGACGTTTTGTGCTTTGTGCCATGTCTAGGTGAACCGCGGATGCTAGTGGATCATGGACCCAACCCAGGCCGATCAGACTTGACCCAAATTAGAGGGTATGGGTCTAATCAAATGAGACCCGATGAATCTTAAGCGGGCCTAGGATAGAAGGAATTAATGAGTCAGCTCTAGGTCTAGGTTTATGTCTGAAAAAATCAGACCTAAACCCTACCCAAGACTCATATAAGACCCATTAATTTTTTTTTAAATAAAAAATGTGACAAAGGAAATTGGCTAATGTAACTCTAAACTAATAAACCCTAAAGGCACTTTGCTTGCTACCTGTCGCAAAAGAATTACTATTTTGTTATGTTTGTTTAAAATTTGATGGACTTTGTCTTTGTGATTTGTATTGAAATATTATTCTTTGTGTGTAAGACGTAAGTATGCATCGCTAAATTTTTTTAATTAAATATCATGTCTTTTAAATTTAATTATTTATCTTTAGAATGTGGTAATTCATATTGGGATGTGAAAAAAATCTTTAAAGTGAAAAATAGTCAGGACTCGTTTGGAACCCGTGGACCGGTCAGGCCCATAGGTTTAAGTCTGGATACCATCTTTCCAGACCCAGTGCATCTTGGCAGGTTTGGCTCTAGGTCAAAAAATTAAATGGGTCTGCATTCATGTAGACCAAACCCAGACTGACCCATCGCCATCCCTAGACTAAACCCTTTGCGTTTTACTGTACCATAAACTTTGGAATTTCGAGGACAAAATTCTTTTAGCGGGAAGAATGAGATTGTCGAGAAATTTTAATTAGAGTTAATTACTAAGATTGTACTTTTATTAGGTATGTTTTATTATATTTGCCATATACACTAAATTTTACGTGTTAAATAAGTCTATTAGTTTATTTGAATTAATTTTTGGAGGTTTCTTGATTCATTATGCTAGAATCAGCAAGTTTAGCTAAACTAGGCCGTGTGTGTGACTATGAGAGTTTAGTGAAGCCAGCTGGACTAGTGTGGCCATCGAATGCCGGAATCAGGTGGGCTTAGTATCTTTGGACCTAAACTTATTTTGCCTCTTGCGCGTGAAAAAAATGAAAGAAAAAGAGGTGGACACCTGTCTTGTCGAGAAAGGGGGCAAGATCCCCCAAATCTCATGCTCTTTGTTCCCCACCAACCAACCAAAAAGACAGAGCAAGAGAGTGAAGTGAGGCGAGAAGAGGAGAGCCCGAGTGAGGTGATGAAGGGAAGAGGAATAGAGCAAGTTGGTAGCAGTAGCTCAGAGGATGAAGGATGACACCAGTAGCATAGTGGGGCAGGGGAAGAGCGAGAGCGGCGAGCAGGAGGGGAGGCGGCCAAAAACAACCCCGATCGCCCTATCTCAACTCAATTTCGAGTCCATTAGTGTGGAATCTAGGTCGATGCTCTCTAATCCTTTAATTACTAAGAATTTTCAAAATTTTTATTCATTAGCCATGGCGTCGAGAGAAATAGCTAAATTTAGGGTTATGAATGAAATTGTGTAATTTTGAAGGAAAGAAGGATTGAATGAGGTTGTTACGTGGTATTGATGTGGTTTTCAGGTCAATTTGGGTCAGTGTTGTGGGGAAGGAGAATGGCGAATCGAGCAATGAATTATGGTGATTATGATTGCTGGTGTGGTGTCTTGAATGTTATTTTTGGTGTTCAATACACTTCAACTACTACGAAAACGATGTCGTCGATTCATATAATTATGTTTTGAAATTGGCTGAATGTGTATTATTTGCTTTTCTTGAGAATCGAGTCGCAAGCGGGGGAGGGTTTGCTGATTCAGCAGCACGGTCCACTTGGGGACTGGTTCTGTGAAATAGGTGGCTCTGCTCCGTTTCAACCCCTGGTTTTGCCCTTTGATAGAATTACTGCAAGGTGAGTGTATGAGCGTGTGTGTGTGTGTGTGTTGGCTATAGGCAGACCAGGGTTGTTACTGGCCTGTTTAGCAGCCGGTCCAGTTCTGGATTAGGGTTGTGTACTAGGTAGTAGCTGGCCTAGTTCAGCTTACCCTATTTTGTTAATTTACATGTGTGAGGGATGTGCAGTGTTCATCGCGGAAGATTATGGTTATGGACTAATGCTACCTTTCGCTTCTGAAAACACCCCGTATTCTAATGGTTTCATGGATGAGGACTAGCATGTGAAAAAAGGTCTAGAACATTGTCACACTCCCTAGATGAATGTTGATTTAGGAGGTCTCCGAAATTGGTTAGCAAGAGCCTACGTTCTTAATATGGGATGTATTCAAATGAACTTAAAATAAATTTGAAAGGAAATTGCTTGACCAAAGGGCCAAATTTCCCTTTTTATTATGAATGATCCTAGCTTTAAATGAGATTGATAATGCTCCATTCTAAAATAAAAATTTTGGAAGCCTCTCCCGATAATATTTTAGGAGTTGCTTGCTTACATGTGTGATTAGAATTGATTGTGAACTAGCTTTACAACCAAGGTGTTGTTAGCTTTTCCTGAAACAGAAATTGCTATGGTCAAGTCACTTTGAAACAACCAAGTTGCTTACACATGTTTGAAAGTGAATTCCATTCGAGATATTTTGGGCTAAGAGGATAGTGCTAATTTTACGGACTCAGTCTCGGAAGTAAACCAAAAAAGCTGGAACCCAAGTTGTCATTACCCTGATAAGGGTAGGAGTCCATTGACTTTAGGAGGCCCCGGAGATACAAAAAATTATGGTTTATATTCACTTAAATAGAGGACTGACTTCTAAATTCATTGCCCTGAAGGTGATTTCTTACCTGTTATGAGTTGGAAACTACATCTTTCTGAATTATGTCGGCGCAAAGCTTTGAAAAAGTACAGGGTACTCTTTGAAAAGAACTTTTATTAAATTAGAAATGACATTCCTTATGTGAATGAGTTTTATAAGGGCATTCCCAGCCAGAGTTCCAATTTTTGAAATTCTGCCCTGTCATATCAGCAAAAGTTTCACAATTTTGGAACTTGCATTTCATCACTTCTCCAACCTATGGAACTCCAATTTTAATCATCCAATAAAAATATTGATTATGCACCCACCTCATAATGCACAATCTATATTTTAAATAATTTAAAAATTATTTACCTACTAAAAAAAAAAGAAAACACAAAAAATATTAAAAAATAAAAAGTTGGCTCGCGAAGGAGAACGACTATGCGTGTCTCCCCACGTGGCATGTTTTTGCTTGGCCTCTCATGTCTTGACAAGTGTTGCTGTGGGGCCCACGTCCCCCCTCCAAACGAACTCTGTGAATGCTCTAATGGCACTACTTGGCTTATACATGCGTTTTTACCCCTTTTCGGTTGTCATTACACTTTCATGCTAAAAGAGCTTAAGTTATTAAACAAGAGAACCTCTTTGATGTTAAATGTCAAACTAAAAGCCCGAATGGCATACCTTATACGTTCTTGGGTCTTGTTAAGGATCAGGTAGATCTTGTTGGTCATGCATGCTTAATATATTAATATTAAGTAAAACTCTATGTGACTGCCACTTATGGTACTGTATGCAACTGTTTTGATTTTTCGAAATGAAGATTATCCACTAATATGTGATATCTCACTCCTTCCTCTTTTTTTGCTTTTCCCCGGGCTTTTGAAAAGCATGTGGACATTATTGAGTTCTATGAGATGACTTGTTTTCTCTTAACTATTGTTGTTAGTTGGTGTTAATGAATCCGAAATATGTATATTTTAGTTCACGAGTTAGAATGGTGTTCATGTTTGATTGTGAGCTCTCTTGAGCATATATAAATCTTAGTCTTGAGTTTATATACTACATGTTGTATAGTTGTCGCTCTGAACGGAAATATGAGCCAACTATCTGATGAGATACTCATTTCTAGTTGTTAGAGTTGTATTGCTTCAAGAAGTAAACCGTCATGCTCCTGGTGTATAATTTGTCGAGCCATGTCTTTTATTGCTTTCTTCTACTTACGTTTTAGCTTGTGTACTCCAAACATGTAGGCTACAGAGTTGGTTTCTCTGACATGTGGCCATCTAGTTTACATTGAGTTGTGCTTGTGCCTTTATTTATTTATTTATTTATTTAAAGCTATAAGTGTAAGCCATCAGTGTATGGCCATGGTCAATTATTAGGTGGAACTCTATTTGTTTCGTTCAAATTTGAAAACCATTAAAACCCCTAGCCCTTGGGGTAGGGGTTTCACACTGCCTTCCTGGATGATCTTGATAGGCTCATTCAACTATCAATTTCTAATGGTGATAAAGACACTCTGTGTGTTATGCCAAGGGATAACGAGTTAAAGCAAAAATCTTTTCAATGGGGCTCTTGTAAGGCTCCAAGACTTCTCCAATTCAGCCACGCTTTTATCTGATTGACCCCAATGTTTTTAGGAGCTACCAAAGTTGAACACTTCTGATTGATTAGCTTATGCAATGTATGCTATAAAATCATTACCAAGATTTTGGCAAATCGGTTGGCGCCCCTTCTGAATAAGATGGTGTCCCCTTTCCAAGGGACATTTGTTCTAGGTAGATGGATAGTGGAGAATGTGATTCCAACCAAGGAAGTCATGAACCTCATGTGCCATAAGCAATGGGAGGGTGCAGTTGCTGGGTTTAAAGTGGATGTGATGGAGGTTTATGATCCGATAGAGTATGGCTTCTTGATTAAGGCAATTTGGTTTTCTAACAAGTGGTGCAATCTAATTAGCTAATGTATCCGTATCGTCAAATTTTTTATGTTCATAAATGTAGTCCATTTAAGTTCTTTAGCCCTTTGCATGGGCATTCACAAAGGGGATCCCCTGTACCCTTGTCTTTTTATCTTGTGTACGGATGTCTTGTGTAGATTCTTACTATGGCAGTAGGAGGAAGGGAGCCTCCTCCATGGGATTCCAATCAGCTATAGGTGTCCCTCGATCTCACATTTGATGTTTACGCATGACTTGATGCTATTTTGTAGGGCGTCTCCGAGTAAGGTGGAAGAACTGATTCGTCTTGACACTTATGAGCAATGGTCAAGACAATGTATGAATAATGATAAATCATTGATCTTTGGGTCTAGAAATGCATCAAGTGAGAGATTGATTGACCTTAGTGATGCTACCGGCATTAAGCATACGCCAAATGTAGTTGAGCACCTAGGCAAGCTGACAGTTTGAGGTCAAGGCACGGGTTCATTTGATGATGTTATTAATAAGATTAATTCGAGACTTACCGATTGGTAAACCAAAGCCCTCTCTTGGGCCAATCAGATGACTTTGATTGAATGCATTCTTCAGTCTATTTCCCTTTTATTCCATGAGAGAAGAGGTACCACTGAATCAGGCATATGATCACTTGGGTCTATTGTTCATAAATTTGGTAGGTGGTTGAACAAGATAAATCACACTACCTTACTCTTACTTTATTTGAGAGTCTTTCCAAGCCCAAACAATTGGGGTGGGGGGCTTCAGTTTAGGAAATTTTAGGGTGGCTAAATTAGGGTGGTTATAACCAAGCCTAAGAGCTGTCGGGCCTCTATTTTAATTAATAAGCATAGATGTAGAACCAATGGCTTGAAAAAGTTGTGGTTTTGAATGGCTCTTCTATGTGGAAAGGCATTGCGAAGTGTGTGAGTGCCTTTGCATCGGAGGGTTTGTTATCATGTTGGTAATGGTCGGCCAATTAATGTTTGGACTGATCTGTGGATGCCTTGGCGTCCTAATTTTCAACCTAAACCAAAAGAAAGAATTTACGATATCAATTTATGTGTTCATGGTTTTATTTTAGGGTACTAGAGGGAGTCGGACATTTCTATGTTGAGGGAGGCTTACTGTATTTGTAGATGATAGACTCACAAGTTTAGTTAGGGAAAGGGCGTTAGAGTTCACCATATTTGTAGTGTGTGTTATGGACGGGATTTGAAGACAACGAAAGATGATTAGATTAAGAAATCAAGAGGTGGAAGTAGATAGGTGGAAGTGCACAGCCAAAGGAAGCTGTCCATTCTAGAAAAGCCTCTTGGCATGGGAGTTGAGGAAAGGGAGTCACGGTGTGCACCGCCACAAGGTTGTTTCAAAATCAACGTGGACGCTGCGATGAAGGATGGGTCCACTACAGTGGCTTGGGTTGAGAGGGACTAAAATGGATTTATTACAAATATGAGGGTGAAGAAGATGAACTACATCTCTATGGTTATAGGAGAGGCATTGACAGTGATATGGGGGCTTGAGGTGGCTACAGAAAGGGGTAGAGAGAATGTGATCATGGAAGGGGCGATCAATGTGGCATGCAAGCATTACAGAGAGGGATAGAGCAACCATGAGAACCTACCGTGATGGCAAATAACATAAGGGAGGTTGGTCTGGGGTTCAAGGTGGTGAACCTTGCCTTGATTAGAAGGGGGCCCAATGGTACTACGAATGATGTGGCAAAAGGATATGTAGGAGATGACATGCTACCATAGCAACAATGTTAGTTATCCCCAAGTCCTTGCTCTATGGAGATTAGTCCCTCTGGTGTTTAATTTCTCTGGCTCTTGAGGGCATTTTGTTTAGAGCTTTATTTAGCCAAAAGCAAAAATGTTAAGTATATCAAGTTCAATAACAAAAAAAACACTACTAGGTTAGAAAACAATCTTAATTCATGCTACCTAAGTGAAACAACCATAAATTTCTCAATTTAACTCCGATTGATATGATTCAATGTTTGTAATGTATAAGACACATAGTAACATGTTTATACAAAATATTAGAATTTTTTGTCTACTAAAATTTTCCAGTGATTTCTCAAACTCAAACTAAATTTTCTCCCAACATAGATAATTCTTATCATAACTTTTTGGTCAAATTAGCTTAACCCATGAACTCTAAACCTCAAACAATCATCGTTAAAATTCTAACATTTATAGTTATATTAATTCAACTCACTAGTTGAAACCAAGCCGTAGGAATAACAGTTTCAGAGAGCAAAGAGATTCCTTGAAAATTTGAAGATGGTGAGGAAAGGTTGAATAAGTTTTTTTCTTCAGCCTAGAAGGTTTAGCATGTGTGATTTGAGAAGTCAAATAAATTTTAATATTAAATTTTAGCATAAAAAGTAGAATTTATTGAATCAAAATTGAATATATATATTTTTTTTATAGTTAGGCTTTGGGTTAGGATTAGAGTTTTCTCGAATCCTATCCATGCAATCCACCAAAGAGAGAAGCAAGGGGCAGCTGGAAGGGATGGTGACTAGGTACTATAGCCTATAAGGCTTGGGTCAACAGTAGTGATGGCAGTAGAAGGGTGATGGCACTAAAAGTAGTGGCTGCAAGAGAGAGAGAGAATGTGTGTGTGTGAGAAAGAAAGAGAGCAATGAAAACAGAGAGATAGTCAAGCCAAGGAATGGTCTGTGGCCTTATCTGGGGTTTTTTGGTGACATTAGATGGGCCAGTGATGTGGTAGATGTCTACACTTGTTGGAAGTCTCCTTCCCAGCAGCAGCAAGAAAAAGAAAAGTAACAAACTCAACATGAAAGAAAGTTTTAGCTGAGCTAGCAAGATTAGTTACAAAATTAGTTAGTAAGATATTTTCTCACAGCCAATGTATGTGACAGCATTCATCATTTAAGCACACACAGAATAATAACAAAAGATAATCTCTCTATCTCTCTCTCTCTCTCTTGATGCTTCTCTCTCGAGTTTCTTGCAAGCTGATTGAATGATTGATCATGATCAAGGATGTGCTCATAATCAGAAACTTTGACATGGTATTAGAGCGTGTTGCTCAATCTTGATTTACCACCGTCCCCATTTGATTAAAAATTGTATACACGTATTGGGCCTCGTTAGTAGCCCACACATGAGGGGGTGTGTTAGAATATGAAAGTGGGTATTATCCCACATTGAAAAAAATACAAATAATATGAAAGTTGATGTTATCCCACATTGATGAAATTGAAGGGTTTGAGCATATATATAAGTTTGTGAGTTACTCCACCCATTACCAATTGGTTTTGAGATGGAACCTCATCTAAGCTTATGTGCATGACTCGTTGTTAATTGCCCAATTAATATATAAAAATTTAACACCACTAGTGCTGATGGTGGTGTCATCAGTAACTAGACGCACAATGAGAGGAAGAGAGCTTGAGTGGGGGAAAGAAATAGAGTGAGAGAAAGGGGAAGACGGGGGAGAGATGCTGGAAATTCATATCAGTGAGCTCTTTATTCGCTAGGGGAGAAGAAGTAGAGAAGGAGAAGGAAGCATAACACCTAGCAAGAAGAATTTTTTTAATTTATTAACGCCTAGGAAGAAGAATTTTTCTAATTTATTAACACCTAGGAAGAAGAATTTTTCTAATTTTATTTATTTATTCATTTACATATTTTTATGAAAACATTAGAGTTTAATGCCTTTTGTCTATAACAACTTGATTCATCTATGATTTTTCTAACGATTTTACGACTTAAAGCATTCGAAGTTTGTCCAATTCCATAACAATTGCACATGATGATGATGATGATGATATAATATAAACAAAATTAATTTATTTTATCAAGATATTATAGTGTATTTCAAGGGCAGATAAATATAAGTGGTGAAAATCCTAAGGCAAAGTCTAAGGTGGAGACTAGCCCAATTGGCTTTGGGGAACTTCATTAGCAACTACTACCTTTTGTCTCCCTCTATGTTCTACTTAGATCATAGCCTCTAAGTATCTTTACTTAATACTACATTAAAGTTTCTAATTTACATGCTTCTACTTATTTATTTTTGTTATAGTCAAAAGCCTGTATAATCTAAAATTTTTGTGAGCCACCATATTCATTTCTCTAAGTTGGTATACCCTGATATTGGAACCAATAAAAGTCATTTGTATATGGCCCAAACAGCTATGGGTTTGCCTTTGGAAAATCTAAGGTTTTGGTATGTAATTGTAATTTCTTTTATTAAAAATATTCAAACTTTTCATTATGATATATGAATACTATGAGTGGGCAGGCAAAGAGTGGAGTCCCTTTTGGGTTGGGTAGGATGACTTGTACATTAAAATAAAATTAATCAGGGATCAGGTTATTTACGGGTCAGTCTTTCTAAAGTATGTAAAAATTGTGGAGCAATTTGGCCTGCTAAGAACCCATTAAATAATTCGATATTTTTGTTAGCTAACCTACCATTACCTAATCAGACATAATTTATTAATGAGTCGACCTTAACACGAACACGGGTTAGCGCAATGCCTAACGTTTGCATCATATTTTGAGACTAATGATAATGAAAACCAAATGAAAGGATAGTGGAGATGCACAAGATATTACAATTATCTTTTAATGATAACATCGAATTTTACATTATTACAGAGTAGTTGAACATGTGAGAAAATATTTGCCTAAATAAAGGTAATAATCTTGTTAAAGAGATCTAAGTGCTTGATGAAGATCAAAATCCCACAAGAAGACCCAAATCAAGAAAACCCCAAATCCACCATTTGATTGATTCAAACTTGAAATCATAAACCACACAAATAGAGATCAACCCACCCTTTAACATTCTGAAGCCAAAGCACCAAACATTGAATGACACGGAAGACTAAACTTCACCGCACTCCTAGAGAGAGAAAGAAATTTGAGAATTTTATAGAGATATTAAGCATCAAATTTTCATTTCATTAATTCAAGTCCAAAAATATTACCAAGGATCAAGCTAATAGATAGTAGAGTACCCCATTTCCCAAGCCATGTACCAACCAATAGGAGTACAAGAAAGTTAACCAGTGAAATCATAACTAGTGGTACAATTGGAAAGGGACCACTAGAATATAAGTTGAGTTGTAATTGACTACAAATGCAATAAATTAGTGGCATAATTCATCACCCCAAATTGATGATTTTGGGGTAGATTTTTCTTGGGGATGATTCTAAAAGAGTTTACCAGCTATCCAAAAACTTTCAGTCTCTAAATCATCCATTTCCTAGCCCACTTAATCTCTTAATTAAAGCAGTGTAATTCTAGATCTGCTCTAACCCTTGGTGGAAAATAAACATTTGGGAATATCCATACGTATGTTTTATCAAAATTAGATCCCATTTTCCCATTCAAAATGGAGCTAGAAGTCAGGCACAATATTCTATCTAGAAAATAAAAATAAGCTAAAGAAGTGGTTATGAAGAATAAAGTAGCTACCCCCCTTATTTAAGGCTACTAATTGCCTAACCACCTTTCCTATGCTTAATTAGCTTCTTTAAAGGTCCCAAGTTAATATTGACCTTCAAGGACCAAGTCCTTGAGCCCCACTTCCAAGAGTCAGCATTGTTCCCACTTAATTTATGGTCTTTGCTTGGAGGAGTAGATCAATCCCTGTGGTTTGCTCCATATCAACCTCCCCCCTCTAAAGAGGGTTTTCCCTCAAATCTCCATTGTGCTTATCCTCATCTTCAATGTAAGGAGTAAGAACCCCAACATTAAAGCGGATGGATATTTGCATGTCTCCCAAAAGCTCTATCTTGTAGGCATTCTCTCCTATCTTTTATGCCACCTTATAAGGGTCATCTCCCCTAGCTATAGGCTTGTTCTTCCTCCTTAAAGGGAACATTTCTTTCCTCAAGTAAAACCACATAAGATCTCTTAGCCTAAAATCAAGATGAGTGAGGTTCTGTTGGCTCTAAGCTTGTATTGCTGATTCACTTTCTGAATTTGTGCCTTTACTTGTTCATGTAGCTTCTTGATTTCCTTATTCCCTTGCTTCATCCTTGAAACTCACATTTAATTATTAAGGAATGGGAATAAGATAAACGGGAGTAATACAATTAAGGCTATAACATACCTTAAAAGGGGAATGAGGGGTAGCATATGAATGAGCTCGATTATAAGCAACCTCGCCATAAGAAAGTTTGCTATTCCAATCCATCAAACTCTTGCTCACCATACCCCTTAGTATGGTTATGAGAGTTCGATTTATCACTTCCGTTAGTCTGTCAGTTTGGGGATGGCAAGTAGTGCTAAAGAAGAATATAATTGCCTCTAGTCTCCATAGAGATCTCTAAAAGTGTGATAGGAATTTGGTGTCTCTCTCTGAGATAATGGTTCTTAGAATATCATGAAGCTTCACAATTTCTTAAATGAAGGACTCCACAATATAGTTAGCATCACCACTCTTGTGGCAAGCAATGAAGTGAGGCATCATGGAGAATCGATCCACTGCCACTATAATAACATCTTTTCCCTTAGGTGTCCTTGAGAAGGCCACAATGAAATTCATGCTAATGTCATACTAAGGCATAGTAGGAACCAGAAGAGGAATGTAGAGGCCTTGATGGAAGTGACTTTTAGCTATGTAGCAAATGTTGCATCTTGTGATCACCTATGAACATCTCCACCATTTTGGGCTAATGAAAATGTTGCCTGAGTTGAGACTCTTTTTGATGCAAAAGTCATCAACTAAGGCTCCTCATGGGCCTCCTTAAAACCAAGTCCCTTGGAGGACTCCTGGGGATGCAAAGTTTGTTTTTCTTGAATAGGAATCCATCTTGTAAAGTGAAAAAATAAGGGGTAGGGGGATTCTCCACCACTTCATTGAAGTTTTCATCCTCCTTGTATACAAGAACCGAGAGTAGAGCATACCTCCTTAACAATGCATCAGCCACAACATTCTCTTTTTCACTCTTGTGCTCACAAGAGAAGGTGAAAGACTGAAGGAAGTCAACCCACTTGGCAGTCTTGTGTCCAATTTATTTTTACCATTGATATAGAATAATGTCTTGTGATTTGAATGAAGCAAGAAGGGTTTGGGCTTGAGATAATGACTTCAATATTCCAAGGCTCTAACAATAGTACAGAATTCCTTATCATAAGTGGAGTAGTTGAGCCTTGAACTATTTAACTTTTCTAGCACTTGGCTTAAGTAAGAACCACTCTAATTCCAATGCCACTAGCATCACACTCAACTTCAAAAAGGAGATTAAAGTTGAGAAGAGCCAAGATAAGACCTAAATATAGACTATCTTTTATTGCTTCAAAGGGCCTTTGCGCAGTCTTTGTCCACTGAAAACTTCCCTTCTTTATGCATTCGATCAAGATATTAAGAGAGCCATGATAAAGCTAAAGTCTTTGATAAACCTGCAGTAGAAAAAGGCCAATCCATAGAAGCTTTGAACTTCCATGATGGTTGTTCGGATAGGCCAGTTTTGGATAATTTTAACCTTGTACTCATTAACTTGAATTCCCTCTTCAGACACAATATACCCTAGAAAAACAACTTAAGAATTGAATAGCTCACATTTCTTAAGTTTACTATATAAGATTTGTTGCCTCAATACTTGGAATACATGAGAAAGATGTTCCACATAAGATGTCTCATGAAGACTATACACTGAGATATTATCAAAATACACCACCATAAATTTCCTAATAAAAGGTCTTAGGACCGCATTTATAAGCCTCTTGAAAATACTAGGAACATTCAAGAGATCAAAGACATCAAAAGCCACTTATACAACCCATACTTAGTGTTGAAAGTAATCTTCTATTCATCTCCTTCTTTCATCCTAATTTGGTGGTAACCACTCCTAAGGTCAACTTTGAAAAAGACGTTGGGCATGAATAACTCATCAAACATATCATTTAATCGAGGAATGGATAATCTATACTTGATGATAATGTCATGTATGGCCTTATAATTAGCTCTCATTTACCAAGTCCCATCTTTCTTAAGCACCAGAAGGACCAGAATTGAATAAGGACTTAAGCTCTTCCTAGTGTACCCACTGTTCAGCAACTCTTGAACTTGTTATTGAAGCTTCTTTGACTCATTAAGGTTACACCTATAGGCCTGCTTGTTTGGCAGAAAACCTGGTAGGAGATCAATTTGGTGCTGAATTCATCTCCAAAAAGGGAGCCCCAAAGGTAAATCATCGGAAACTACATATGTAAACTCTTTTAAAGTGATTAAGTTAGAGGATGTATAGGTTTCACTTCCTCACTTGTGTTTGATTCCATCGTAAATAATGCATATGGAGGCTTGATGTTACTAATGGCTCTGTTCACCTGTGTTTCACTCATGTAGAGGATTTTTAACTTTCCTTCCTCAGTTTAAATATGAGAGGCTTCTATAAGGGTAATGGGATCAAAATAAGAATACAACCCTTGTATTTGAATGCATATGTGTTTGTATGCCCATCATGAATCACATGATTATCATGTAATCAAGGTCTACTAAGCAAGAAATGACATGCATCCCTAGGAAAACATCATATAGCATTTCACCACAATATAGACCAACCGAAAAAGCAATAAGAGGTTGTTCAGAAATGGTTACCTCGCTCCCTTGCATGAACCATTGAAGAGTGTAAGGAGCTAGATGCACCTTAGTAGGCAATTACAGATGTCAATGAGTGTCATAGAAGCTGCATTGGGCCAACTCCTCCATTAATAATGAGCTCACACACCTTACCTCTGATTGTGCACTAAGTAAGCAAGATTTGCTCCCTTTGGTTTGGTTCACAAGAAGCCTCTTTGACATATAGTGCTATTCAGATCACCAAGAGTTCCTTAGCATCCAAAGCAACCATAGCATGTTCTTCATTTTCGAATTCCTCTTTGTTAGTTTCTTCCTTAATAGCTTGGAGTTCTTCCACTTCTCTAATGGTGAGAGTTCTTTAGTTAGAATAGTCTTCTTAAAAGTGTCCATAGCCATGGCCTTGGTTCACTAGCAATCTTGTTACCCTTCTCAATGACTTTAATCAGTGTAGGCGTAGTGTCAGCTTTGTTGTGGGATGAGAAACTCCTATGGGTGCTTTAAGGGGAAAATAGAGGAAGTGATTTGAAAGGTTTTTCTACACATAAGTTGCTTCTAATTTTTGATATGTAGGTGGCACACATCATCAAAGGATATATAAGGTTGTAAGTCCACCTTGTTGGCAATGCTAGGAGATAATCTCTTAATGAACCTAGCAATGTTGCACTTGGGCTCTTCATCTAAACCAACCCTCATTCGAAGTTGTTAAAACTCCCTAGTATACTCTTTCATCTTAATATTCTCTGGGTTAAGAGAGGCAATCTTAAGTTAGAGCTCTTATTTATAGTAAGGTGGTATGAACCTCTTATCTATGTCCTTCTTGAGTTTGGATCATATTTTGATCTTAGACTTAGCTTCTTTAGCCCTATTCTTGTTCGAATATTCGTACCAAATAGAGGAATACTCCTTCATGTTAGGGATAGCTAATTTGAAGGGCTTTTCTTCATTGTGCTCTTTCAGTTTAAAGATCCTTTAATAGCTTGCACCTAATCAAATTCGGGTGTCTAAGCTTTGAGATCCCTAAAGTCATCCCTTAGATGATCCCTGAAGTCGTCCCTTAGATGCCTTCTACTTCTACCCCTTCCTTCCTTATCATCAAAGTCTTCATGAGAGCATGAGTAGGCGGTGTCAATAGGATTAACATTATAACCCCGATTGTAAGGGTGTCATTGTCCGGATGTCTTCGCTTGCTCAAGCTTTCTTGTGAGCTCCCTTGCTCTTGAAGTTCAACAATGGTCCTATCTCTCCTTATCTCATGGGCTTGCTCAAGAGAAATTCCCCTAGAATGAGAGGCATCTTCCTCATTGCCATGATTGGTAGTGGATGTTGGTGAAAAGAGGGATAAAATGTCAAAAATAGGAGAAGCACGAGTGTGATGTGGCTAGCACGGGCTGAAAATGGAAAGTAGGAAAGTAGAACAAGGTGCTAGATGGCATGTGCAGGCCATGCCAATTCTCAGGGAAAATTTTTTTGCTGCAGTTAGATGGCACGCGCGTGCTAGGGGGCATAGTCAAACTGTGCCAAATTTCTACCTACGGGTTTTTGACGGACTTTCTGAGAAGGCTTTTTGTGGAGTTTAGGGATGTGCTTGGGTTAGAGATTGTGTTTGGGCTATTTTTAGGATTCTCTATGGACTAAAAGAAGAGATTTAAAGGAGGAGTTCTATAGGCAAAATAGTCAAGAAAATGGAGGAAGCAAAGCAAACACAAAGATTGAAGGTTTTGATGCTTACCCAACAAGAAGGATCTTTTTGCTATTATACCAAATGAACTATGTGAGAAAAACTTCGGCCAAATAAAGGTAATAATCTTATTGAAGAGATCCAAGTGATTAATGAAGATCAAAATCCCACAAGAAGACCCAAATCAAGGGAACCCCAAATCTAGCATTTGATTTATTCAAACTTGAAATGATAAACCAAACAAATAATGATCAATCCACCCTTTAACCTTCTAAGGACAAAGAACCAAATATTGAATTAAAAGGAATACCCAATTTCACCGCCCTTGTAGAGAGATAAAGAAATTTTAGATTTTGTAGAGATATTAAGCATCATGCTTTCATTTTATTAATCAAGTCTGAAAATATTACAAAAAATCAATTTAATGAATAGTGGAGTACCCCTTCTCTAATTCATGTGCTAGCCAATAGGATTACAAGAAAATTGACCAGTGAATCATAGTTAGTGGTACAATTAGAAGGGGAACACTAGAGTGTAAGCTGAGCTGAAATTGACTATAAATACACTAGATTAGTGGCATCATTCACTCCCTCCAAATGGATGAATACAGGGGATGTTTTTCTGAGGGAAACTTCTAGAAGAGTCTACCAACTATGTGAGAAATTTAGCCTTTAAATCATTTTCTTGCCCAATTAATCTCTCAATTAAAGCCATGCAATTACATTCCTTCACTGACCTTTTCTCAATTTAAGCCTTATATCTCCCACAATACTTGGAATCTAAAGGCGATCTATAGTTTGAATGAAAATTGACATCCAAGGCTATCCATGCATATGTAGTTGCCAAAATTAGAGCTTGTTTGCCCATGACAAATTGAGCCATAAATTAGGGAAGATATACTACCCAAAAAAAAAAGCTAAAGAAGTGGTTATAGGGAGTAAAGTAGCTAATCTCTTTATTTAAGACTACTAATTGTCTAACCACCTTTCCTAGGATTAATTAGGTTCCTTCAAGGATCCCTAGCCAACATTGAATGTGGAGGACCAAGTCCTTGAGCTCTACTTCCAAGAGTCAACATTGTTCCCACTTAATCCATGGTCTTTGCTTGGGGGAGTGGATCAATCCCTGTGGTTTGCTCAGCACAAGTAATCTATTTAAAATATGATGAGACATATTTATTTCACTAAAAAAATAATAGTATGGCTTATGTATTTTTAATATTTGTATTATTCTAACTTGATTTTGTTAAAACTAGATGGTTATTTCATGTCATTTCATGCTCATTTTTTAAGTTGCCCCATTTATCAGTTTTGTATAACGATATTTTATAGTAATAGTTGGGAGAGAAAGGGTGCTCTTACTTAATTTGGGAAGGGATGCAATAACTATATAAGGTCTATCTAAACATGATATAATGAATTTGCCACTATTGTTATAAGGGAAAAATTAAAGAAAAATCCAAAAATAAAGACATAATATTTGAGTCGAATGAGTGAGTTTGGATTCAGGTTCGGCTTCCCATTAATTTGTAGGTTTTGCGGGTTTGTTTTTTTGGCTTCAAGTTGAAAAAGAGTGTTCAAAACCTAAAAATTCCAGGCGGGTTTGGGTAGGAGTTTCAGATCGGATCAGTTTCTGCTAGATCTACACGTAGCACATCGCATTGTATGCGTCAATATGCCCCGCATGTCTTGTTGCACAATTTTTCCTTTTTTTAATTTTTCGATAAAATGCGTCATTGTTCTTTTAAAAACCATTTAAAGTTGAAAAACTTAATACTCAACAATTCGAAGCTTCCACTCGCATCAACTGCTCCATGAGTAATCAATATTTTTATGTTTCCTCATTTATTCTTTTATTAACTTAATCAATATTTTCATATTTCCTCATTTATTCTTTTATTCATTTTAAAAGGCATATGGAATCATGACTAATTAAATCTTGGGTACAAACTTATTATTTCATTAACTTTAAAGTTTAGTTATAATTTGCAACAAGTGATCAATTGAATCTTTACAGTGCCTAATATTAATTTGTACAAAATTATAGCCAATTTTAAAATAAAAAGTCATCCTAAAATTACTTCTGAGCCATGGAAAATTATTTACAAAATCACTCTTGGTTTCAAATTCAGTGCATTCTTTTCTATATTCTTTTGGGTGTCTTTGATCTGAAACCATTTAAGTTGACTTTTTAGGGTGTTAAGGATGACTATTTAAACACATTGGGATGCTAATTGTGAAATGCTTTGGTAACAAAAGCTAGTGTTCAAAACATTTGTAGTTGTATATTTTTTTTCTCTTTTTTTAGGCAACCCTAAACACGCATGTGCCTAAAATAACTTTTGTCTTGAAAAATTAAGAAGTCCATTTAAGCATAGATGTCATCTCTTGAGTCAATGACTCTCAAGATATTTGAGGATGACTTTTAAGGGTTTTAGAAAAGATTATCCAAGAGTTTTGGAAAACTAAAACTAATATATTTAGGAAATATCTACAACAAGATCAATGATGATAACTTTTTAAATATTTTTCCTATGACTAATTGTACATGTTTAAGTGGCATTTACTTAAACTATGACATAGCATGGGTTATACATGGATGACTTTTAAGATGTTAACCATCTTTTAAGGGATGCACCTTTAAAGTGAAACTAAAAGTCATCTTTACTAAAATCCAGGGATGACACCTTTAAAGTGAAACTAGAAGTCATATTTAGTAGAATTATTTGCCACCTAAAACATCTCTGATTAAAAAACAATTTGTGATTTGTGTCTTTTAATTTTTGTCTAACAAATATGATAGTTGTCTAAAAATAAGTTAAATTTTAAATAAGTTAAATGTCCTCTCTACAATCACACTAAAATGTATGCAACTGATATCATTGTAGGGTGGCTTTTAAATAATTTAAGGGTGACTTTGGGGATTTTAAGTGAGATTATTTACATGTGTTTAGGATAATTGATAAGTGAAAATATGACAATATATATTATATGGTGATTTTTTAAAATTTATATGATGGTAAAGTTAGCTTAAAATGGTTTATTAATTACCTTGCTCTTTTAAACAAAATCATTGGAGATTATTCGGTTAATAATCAATAATTCAATTATGTTGTCAATAGTAACCTTACAAATACATTAATCTCTAATCAGATTTAAAAAATTCACCCTAAAGTACCTTACTAGTGACCCCTTCATTTTAAAAATATCCATCCTTCTACAAACAGTTTATAAAATTTTGACTTTTTTGGTATATTATAAATAAATTGCTTAAGAATGACATTTAGAACAAAGTTACAAAGTTGACCTGAAAAACCTTATTGTAGCCCCTTCATTTTAAAAATAGCCACCATTTTACAAAAATTTCTAAAATTTTGACACAATTTTTCCACATTAGCAATAAATTGGTTAAGAGTGACATTTAGAATAAAAGTCACCTAATTTATACTTTTGTTCAGGCTTTAAAATCAAAAGGAAAAAAAAAACTAAACTGCTCAAGAGTGATATTCAGAGTAAAAATCACCCAATTTATTCTTTTCTGTTTAGGTTTTAAGTAAAAACAGAAAAAAACCAAAGTGATCACTTCAAAATTCGAACTAGTAACTTATGAAATATTGGCCCCCTTTCCTGGACACAATTGATGAAATTGTTACGCTAAATAATATATAGAAGCAACTGGAAAAACTGAAAGCCACAAAAGTAATTCCAAACCCAGGTCCTCGTGTATGTCAGTTAAATAAGGACAAATCTCAGCTTAAGCAATGGTGACATGGTCATGTGCAAGAATGTCTTTGTATAGGGAGAGAGATCAAGTGAGAAGAGGCATAAGGACATTGGTTGATTTTACAAAAAATAACTACACAACATATCGACACCTGCAAAAACTAATGGGATGAAAACGGTTATTGTAACGCCCCCAATTATTAATGACTGATTACTGCAGCTTAATCGCCTAATTACGGTTGATTTGCAGTCAGAGGCATTACCGTCATTCCATAATGGAACAAGGCTAACTGATTTACTAAACCTTGAAACCACCCAACAAAAATGTCTATCTGCTCATACAGTTCGTAATACCCTTGATAACTTAGTATACCCCCGAAGTTTCAAAATAATCATAATGATAAACGATCTCCAAGATACTAACCTATCATTACTGTGAGCGTTGACTAGCCAACGTTCAGTATCGTTCACTGTTTGATACCTTCTGACTTGTCAGGGGGACGACTATTCATTACTTCCCATACCTAAAATAGAAAATATGAAAAACATGCGAATGATGAGTCGAAGCTCAATATGTATATCCCTACGCAATAAAATAGCTTATGTTAAATTAGTTGGGCCGACCGCATTTCAAACATTTTATTTTGCAAACAGGAGAGAGAGAGAATGTATAGGTAAAACTGCCTTGTTGATTATTATCTGAAAGTGGACCCATTGGTCGATGTACATCT
Source organism: Carnegiea gigantea (assembly GCA_029747015.1). NCBI lineage: Eukaryota > Viridiplantae > Streptophyta > Magnoliopsida > Caryophyllales > Cactaceae > Carnegiea > Carnegiea gigantea. The sequence goes on from JAKOGI010001108.1 coordinate 44,133, forward strand.
TGAAACGATCATACTTTGGGTGCTCACCCCCCAGGCCAATCGAGAAGCCTGAGTTGACGCCGCGCGCATGTATATTGGTCGGCATAAGCCTTGATAATTGATGGGCATAAGCCCTAATGATTGGCGGGGTCACTTGTTTATGTGACAAAACATTGAGAACATTGATTTATTAAATGCACCTTGTATTAATTTTTCATTACTGAAAAACATGTGAGTTTTTGAAGAGTACAGACAATATACGTACCTGGTCTTTGAGATTCTCTCTCCTTTATAATAAAGAACGTGCGTTGGCAGCTTGAAGCGGCAGATGTGGCCTCATTCCTGCTTTACATGTGTAATTCTTTTCTTAATTAGATTATGCAATTTGATTACGTCATGGCAATAAAATAACATGACGACAGTTACTACTAGGGTTATAGCTCTAGAATGCTCTGTGATAACCCCAAAAATGTAACATAACAAACTCATGTAATCACATTTTGTTCAACATAACATTCTGGTCAAGAACTCGTAATCCATAAAATGCACATTTAGAATTTCTAACTCACAAAGTGCACACCCAAAATTCATGAAACTTTATCACCAATCTGAAACCGTAAAATTATCATGATGTTGTCCAACTCAATAGTTTCAGCATAAAATCCACATTTAGAATTTCTAACTCACAAAGTGCACACCCAAAATTCATGAAACTTTATCACCAATCTGAAACCGTAAAATTATCATGATGTTGTCCAACTCAATAGTTTCAGCATAAATTCGCTGGGCATATTCAATCTAACATTCATAACTTCGAAACCGTATTGGGTAAATGTATAATATAATCATCAAGTCACGATACCCAACCAATCAAAAATATCACAACTAACATGAAATTATACGATTAGTTTCTACCAATTGACATTAGTATTTTAATTCTCTAAATCATAAAACATTAAATCCAAAGCTTTAGGATGAGGAAATTAAGAATTACTTACCTTGAATTTATTTTAAGGCCAATCACTTTAATCTCTTCTTCTTCCCCCATCTCTTTCTCTTTCCTCTTTCCTCTTCTTTCTCTCTCCTGTTCTTTCTTGCTCCCCTCTCTTTTCTTTCTCTTTTCTCTCTCCTCTCCTTTTCTCTCCAGCGTGTGGTGTATGAGTGTGCGCCAATGAAGCCCCCCTCCTATATATATAGCCAAAGCATGAAAAAAAATCTTAGATTTTTTTTCTTTTTTTCGGGGGGGTCGGTTTAACCGGTCAAACCACCTTTGACCCCCCTTTTTTTGCGCTATAATAATATTGATTGGTTTTATTTCGTTAATTCACCGTCGAATTAATACTTTCGGATAAATTACTGAAAAAGATTTTCAAAGCTTTAGATGTAAAGTTGTAAGAGGTATTGTCATGTTTGACAGATGTTCCATTATTCAGTGGTATTTTAATGAAGTATTTTAATGAATTATTAGAAGAGCCAAAAATCCATTTCGGGGCCATTCTACCGATTCAACCTGCAATTGTACAATTCTATATGCATTTAAAGAAAATGCTGAATTGAAATGCGGGGCCCATCTTAAATGAATATTAGGGTGATTCAATGTAATTAATATAAATATTAGGGTCGGGCCGTTACAGCCTTCCCCCCTTAAAATAAGTTTCGTCCTCAAAACTTGCAATTTGGAATAAATCCTTATCGTAACTTCACCTAAGTACGGAAATTGACTTTATTACGGTAACGTGATGTGGATTTGGAACTTATTTCCTGAGTCGTGGGATGGGGAAATCTTTTTGTATATACATCTATTGTATAAATCGCTGAATTTTATCCTCATGTACCCCCGCTTTACGTTTGGCGAAGGGGTTTAGTATTTTCTCAAGTTTTGGGATGAAACTGACAGAGTTTCTTCTGGTTTAAGTCCTTATATTACATTCCTGTTATGGCTATATGCTGGAGATCACCATGTTACGGGTCACATGCCCGGAGTAACTTACCCAACATAGTTCAAATTACTACATGAAATGAGTACAACTCAACAGATCTCACCTTTGAAAACAATAATTGGTTCACATAGCCATACAGAGCAACCTATGAACAATATGCCCTTCTAGATTTCCATATTTGGCTTGTGCAAGCTCCTGTGAAAGTCTCATGTGATACAACAACTTCAAAGCCTATATTTTTAGGGGTTCTGAAAATGCCACATTGAATTATTATTATAGCGTTTAAACTGTTCTTGGCTTTTTCACCCTTGGACTAGTCAAAAGTTTAATAATTCGGAATTGAACATTAAAGATGAGCATACTCATGAAGAAGAGTGATGGGAATGGTGGTGATGTGAGTCATTACCCATGGAAGAAATAGATGATGAAGTCAAAATAATCAGTAAGAGATTATAGAATGACCAAAATAAAGAGGGCTATGAATTTTCAAGAATCTAAGAATAGAAGGTGAGTTATTGCTCAAATGTGTTGCCGTCTCACGTCTGTTTGTAACTTTTTTGGATATGTGAAATTGAGACCCTTTTTGTTCTATGATCGTGGATTTAATTCTTTGAAGCTTGTTCCAATGTGTTCAAATAAACTTTTGCTCTGGGTACGTTAGTAGGTTCCTCTGTTTTGTGTTTCGTGTTGGTTTGCGATCTTTGAGTGTGTCTGATTGATTTTTTCTTTTTTGTATTCTGATTTTGAGTTGCAAAGTTGGGGGTTAGTATACTTAGATTAATTAAACGGGGATTCAGAGGAACGGAGATGGAACACAGATAACGTTTAATGGCCGCATTGATGCAACAAGTGCGGAAAATGGATAGGATGAAAAACATACTCCTTAATTAAGAGTTCAAAGATACCGGCAAATTATATTCAGCAAGCATGACCTTGGTTAGAAGAGAGTTGATGCAAGTCGATTACATAGTAGGTTAAATGCTCTGGATGGTTCAATGAACTAAGAAGTTGAAATTAGTAGCTACTAGTCATTTGATGACGAAGTGCACAATAAGGAAATGTTCATTAGAAATATGTATATTGAAACTTTCACAGAGGAAAATTCCTGGGTCATATCAGTGGTAGATACGATCATTAGTATGCGTCTGATTAAGTAGTTAGAAGGTTGACTTGCAGCTCAAGGTGGGTTCTTTATGAAATATGGAGTGGAATAAGAGAAGTTTGGAGTTTTCCACAAAGTGATCGTTTAGCCATCATTAGAATGAAAAGTCGATAGACGAATTTGGATTTGAATGGGTAGAGTATAAAATAAGTTCTATAAAGCAAGCTTAAGTAAGAAAACAAGATTGCATGGAGAAAGCCGAGGCTATACTTGGAGGAATGAAATTTGATCGCAAGGAAATTGGTGGGGTTATAAAATACATACAGATAATTACAGTCTCAGTGAAATGAAGGCGAGAAAGGTGAAAGTCAAAAGTCTTAGAATGTTGACAACTACAAGTTTTAAGGACACAGCGGATAATGCTAGAAATAGGTGCGAATGTTCTTAAGGAGCCGCAACCTTCTGGAAGTATGAAATTAAAGGAGGACCAAATATCATTGATGAAGGCAAGGGTTAAGGATGAGGCAAATAAACCAAGTATAATAAATGGTCGAAATAATGGCGTTAGTGCAAAAGACAAGTCAATCAATAAATTTTCGTATGCCAATCAAGATCTGTTTAGGCAGATGCTCGGGGTCGAGGGGAGGTAAAATAGCAAGGAAACACTACCTATACGTAAATTGAGATGATTGAGAATGAAGTGGGTCAATGATTAAAACTGTTTGAAAATGTTGTCGATGCAAGATTTTTAAAGAAAGGAACAGATGACAGATTTGGGAAACGATGGGTAATTAAAATATCACCGTGGTGTAGATGGAGTGACATTAACTATAAACGTAAGTAACTTAGGCATGGCGATAATAAGAATGATTAGGCATTGTGCATAAATTCAAAATCAAAATAGTAGGAGAACAATCATCTATGTAATGATTGGATGTTAAGGGGGAAAGAAAATCACACTACGATTGAAACAATGGCCGCAGGAAATAAGCTGAGCAGAGATAATTAGTGGAAGCATGAGAAAGACAAATAGTCAAATGAAAATGAAGAGATATAAACATATGTATTATGTTGTTAAGATATAGTGGCTTTAAAGATGTGAAAATCATGAACCAAGTATTTGGTTGTACTCTACTAATATTAATGAAGATTGCATGATTGAGTTACCAAGTTCATGCAGTCGCTTTAAGCCGTGTTGGAAACCAAAGTTTAATGGCTATCAATGATTCGTTGAAGAGGAAAATCATAACCGTAATAATAATTCAATGAAGGAAAGAATTGGTAATGAAGTATGGCTGCAACACAATTATGAATGAGGAAGAATTACAAATTAGGGGATATTATGGCATAACAAGGGGGGTGGCTAGCTTGAGGTGGTAGCCAAGAAGATCAAGAAGGATGCTAACTTGGGCAGTAATATCTGACAAGGGGAGGGCCTATTATCACTTGTGCAAAGGTAAGTGGACTCCCATTCGGATTAATACTGGGATTCATGCCGATAAAGTTTCGAGGATTTGAAATGCTCAACAGTAAGTTGCTTAGATTTCAATCGATATACAGATATCTCATGGATCTTAATACCCCACAACCCTTGGTTGTTATACCTGAAGTTGTGTGATGATAATGTTCCTTTGAAATTTTACATCTCAACCTCCTAGAATCACTTGTAATACTTTCATAGGGTCCATGTAACAAACGGATATATGTATGCTTAACTCACCGCTTCAATTTCTTACCCACATACTTTGCGATGCGTTAATAAGTGCCCTGAGTTCAATTCCAATAATTATTGTGCTTATTATGTTCCTCCAATGATTATTTGTCCTCCAAAATTTTATTTACTCCTGACGATAATATGTCACCTATATTCAAAAGCAACAAGCCCATCGATATATTTGGTATATCCTCAAGCCTTTTCCCTATGGTTTCACCGTTGTAAAATATCGTCTTTTCCCTGATCCTTGTTAATCCCAAGGGGCTTGCTTATCAAATTACCTGATGCTCCACAAGGCATAATTCTCCCCCCCTTAAGTTCTTTTGCTCAGTCTAATGAGTGTTGTTGAGCCCCTCAATACGCATGACCTAACCCATAATAAGAGAGATTATTAATGCCGTCTCCTTAGAACCCCTTAATACTTATTAAACTCAGTTTTCAACCCAAGTAAGCTTCTGTACATAATCAAACTTGTTGGCGTCACTACACTTTATAATTTCCTTGCAATACCCATAGTTATATAGAACTCCTGAAAATATTTTCAAATGTTGCTGCTTGATGGTCTGCATAAAAAAAAATCCTTATTTTTCACTTCCAATCTCCAAAAAGGATGTCCAGTCCCAACATGAAAAGATCGTAATCTCCACTAAAACTTTTATTGAGGACACGAAGCATGATTCACATAGTAATGTTTCTAAAATCAGAGTAGAGCACATACGTGTACAATTCCAGTTCGATCTATACGGCCTTCAGTAATGTGCCTATAATTCTGTGTACACAACTCAAATTGAGTAATTCTAGAATTTATTGAAAACTAACTCCTCAAGCTATCACTTAAAGAAAATCATGAATTTTTGAAGTGCCAATTAGTACCTGTTTTCTCCCAAAGTGATCCCTATCTCAGGTCTGTCGATTGCTCACTAACCACATATTTGCAATCTTTTCTCCACATAACCATCCACTAAATCACGCTTTAACTTCTATATGTCCGCACAAATATCTTGATATTCATTACCGCTGTCGAAGGTTATAGAATCTCATTTAAAACAATCAGAATTCATCGTTACATCCTATACTTGCATGATCGTGACCACTCGTCAAACATTACTTGCTTTCACGTGTCTTCTGAGAGATGCCACCTAAAATCCATCCATGGTAATTTCCAGGTATCTGTAGATTTTGATTTACCTCATAATAAGGGTAGTCATTATTAACCCGACCACATTATAGAATTGGGAATCTTTGAAAAAGTTCTCCCCCACACAGTCCCGACGTTACCTATATCACCTAAATTGAGGCATATTTGTTTATATGATCTGGATCAATGACCTAGATTTCATACGTCCCCTAACATTCCAAGCATAAATATCCTTCATATCTTTCTACATTTGTCACTGCTAAACATGCTTATAAGGTATAATGACTTGTCTTCACATAACCGTCGGTAGCCTACATAGGCTCATATGCTCCATAGGCACCTTAACAACAACACCTTCTTTGTGTGACCTCTGATTTTGGCCCATGTAATCAATATAAAATCGATTTGCACCACATAAGCTATTGAATGGTCCAACAGAACTCCTTATACTCATTGATTATTGTAAAGCGTCCATGACACTATGATAGGCCCTTAGCATTCCCATTTGTGCAACTTTGCGATGGATATTTCATAATAATCCATCCCATGAATATTGCTGCAAAGTACATTCCTCCTAGCTCACATGTATAATATAATTGAGTACCATATTAGATCATATAAACGTTTATAGACTTTACTTCCTTATAATAGTTGAGACCTCACGATACCCAAACATCATAATAGAACCAATTTCCTAGATTAGAAGTCTCTTGGTGGCTCAAACGAGCAACCCAAATTCCACAAGATTTGCTATAAACTTAATACGTCATCAAGAAGTTGACTAAATACACTCTTGGTCTAGTTTAATAGCAATAAAACCCCTAAAGAATTATTTAACTATACCATTGATCTTTTTTTTAAAGGACTAAGGCTAGGTAAATGTTTCCTAAAACATCCCCAGGATGCACTTATTCATATGAATGCTTGGTCACACATTCATCTCACTGATCCAGTCTACTTCATAGGCATCCCTATAGCTCACAGTGATGCTGAACCTGGCTCTGGTACTACAACTGCAACGCCCTCAATTATTAATGACTGATTACTGCAGCTTAATCACCTAATTATGGTTGATTTATAGCGGAAGTCTTTGATCAGAGGCGTTACCGCCGTTCTATGATGGAACAGGGCTAACTGATTTACTAAACCTTGAAACCACCCAACAAAAATGTCTATCTGCTCATACAGTTCGTAATACCCTTGATAACTTAGTATACCCCCCGAAGTTTCAAAATAATCATAATGATAAATGACCTCCAAGATACTAACCTATCATCACTGTGAGCGTTGACTAGCCAACGTTCAGTAACGTTCACTGTTTGCTACCTTCTGACTTGTCAGGGGGATGACTGTTCATTACTTCCCATACCTAAAACAGAAAACATGAAAAACATGCGAATGATGAGCCGAACCTCAGTACGCACATCCCTACGCAATAAAATAGCTTATGTTAAATTAGTTGGGTCGGCCGCATTTCAAACATTTTGTTTGCAAACAGGAGAGAGAGAGAATGTATAGGTAAAACTGCCTTGTTGATTATTATCTGAAAGTGGACCCCTTGGTCGATGTACATCCTGAAACGATCATACTTTAGGTGCTCACCCCCCAGGCCGATCGAGAAGCCTGAGATAACGCCACGCGCGGGTATATTGGTCGGCATAATTGATAATTGATGGGCATAAGCCCTAATGATTGGCGGGGTCACTTGTTTATTTGACAAAACATTGAGAACATTGATTTATTAAATGCACCTTGTATTAATTTTTCATTGCTGAAAAACATGTGAATTTTTGAAGAGCACAGGCAATGTACGTACCTGGTCTTTGAGATTCTCTCTCCTTTATAATGAAGAACGTGCATTGGCAGCTTGAAGCGGTAGATGTGGCCTCATTCCTGCTATACATATGTAATTCTTTTTTTAATTAGACTATGCAATTTGATTGAATTTCTTGGTTTAATAAATAATTTAAATCCCTTGAATTCTGTGCTGCTCATTAGTATGCAAAGAGTTATTGACTTGGCTTTATTTCATTAACATGTAATGAGATGATTTGCTTCATGAATGTTATACATGAATGTTATAAACATGTGATGCGATAATGACGTTGTTTTGGTATAAGCCCGTTACTTATCATTGTTTTGTTAAACTAATAGCTTTAATATTATTATGGGCCATTTTTATCCGAATTATTATTAGCATTTTTAGTACCGTTGCTGGTTCCTTCGTCGACCCAATGTTATCCTTTAAGCTTTCTAATTAGGCTTGAATTACATGTCTGCATCGAACCTTGCATCACTACGTCATGGCAATAAAATAACATGACGACAGTTACTACTAGGGTTATAGCCCTAGAATGCTCTGTGATAACCCCAAAAACGTAACGTAGCGAACTCATGTAATCACATTTCGTTCAACATAACATCCCGGTCAAGAGCTCGTAATCCATAAAATGCACATTTAGAATTTCTAACTCACAAAGTGCACACCCAAAATTCATGAAACTTTATCACCAATCTGAAACCATAAAATTATCATGATGTTGTCCAACTCAATAGTTTCAGCATAAATTCGCTGGGCAGATTCAATCTAACATTCATGACTTCGAAACCATATGGGGTGAATGTATAATATAATCATCAAGTCACGATACCCAACCAATCAAAAATATCACAACTAACATGAAATTATACGATTAGTTTCTACCAATTGACATTAGTATTTTAATTCTCTAAATCATAAAACATTAAATCCGAACCTTTAGGCTGAGGAAATTAAGAATCACTTACCTTGAATTTATTTTAAAGCCAATCATCTAAATCTCTTCTTCTTCCCCCATCTCTTTTTCTTTCCTCTTTCCTCTTCTTTCTCTCTCCTCTTCTTTCTTGCTCTCCTCTCTTTTCTTTCTCTTTTCTCTCTCCTCTCCTTCTCTCTTCAGCGTGTGGTGCATGTGTGTGCGCCAATGAAGCCCCCCTCTTATATATATAGCCAAAGCATGAAAAAAAATCTTAGATTTTTTTTTTTTTTTTGGGTGTCAGTTTGACCGGTCAAACTGCCTTTGACCTCCCTTTTTTGCGCTATAATAATATTAATTGGTTTTATTTCGTTCTTTCACCGTTGAATTAATACTTTCGGATAAATTACTGAAAAAGATTTTCAAAACTTTAGATGTCAAGTTGTAAGAGGCATTGTCATGTTTGACAGTTGTTCCATTATTCAGTAGTATTTTAATGAAGTATTTCAATGAATTATTGGAAGAGCCAAAAATCCATTTCGAGGCCATTCTGCCGATTCAACCTGCAATTGTACAATTCTATATGCATTTAAAGAAAATGCTGAATTGAAATGCGGGGCCCATCTTAAATGAATATTAGGGTGATTCAATGTAATTAATATGAATATTAGGGTCGGGCCGTTACAGCCTTCCCCCCTTAAAATAAGTTTCGTCCTCGAAACTTACAATTTGGAAGAAATCCTTATCGTACTTCACCTAAGTACGGAAATTGACTTTATTACGGTAACATGATGTGGATCTGGAACTTATTTTCTGAGTCGTGGGATGGGGAAATCTTTTTGTATATACATCTATTGTATAAATCGCTGAGTTTTACCCTCATGTACCCTCGCTTTACGTTGGGCGAAGGGGTTTAGTATTTTCTCAAGTTTTGGGACGAAACTGACAGAGTTTCTTCTGGTTTAAGTCCTTATATTACATTCCTGTTATGGCTATATGCTGGAGATCACCATGTTATGGGTCACATGTCCGGAGTAACTTACCCAACATAGTTCAAATTACTGCATGAAATAAGTACAACTCAACAGATCTCACCTTTGAAAACAATAATTGGTTCACATAGCCATACATAGCAACCCATGAACAATATGCCCTTCTAGATTTCCATATTTGGCTTGTGCAAGCTCCTGTGAAAGTCTCATATGATACAACAACCTCAAAGCTTATATTTTTAGGGGTTTTGAAAATGCCACATTGAATTATTATTATAGCGTTTAAACTGTTCTTGGCTTTTTCACCCTTGGACTAGTCAAAAGTTTAATAATTCGGAATTGAACATTAAAGATGAGCATACTCATGAAGAAGAGTGATGGGAATGGTGGTGATGTGAGTCATTACCCATGGAAGAAATAGATGATGAAGTCAAAATAATCAGTAAGAGATTATAGAATGACCAAAATGAAGAGGGCTATGAATTTTCAAGAATCTAAGAATAGAAGGTGAGTTATTACTCAAATGTGTTGCCGTCTCACATCTGTTTGTAACTTTTTTGGATATGTGAAATTGAGACCCTTTTTGTTCTATGATCGTGGATTTAATTCTTTGAAGCTTGTTCCAATGTGCTCGAGTGAACTTTTGCTCTGGGTACGTTAGTAGGTTCCTCTGTTTTGTGTTTCGTGTTGGTTTGCGATCTTTGAGTGTGTCTGATTGAATTTTTTTTTTTTGTATTCTGATTTTGAGTTGCAAAGTTGGGGGTTAGTATACTTAGATTAATTAAACGCAGATTCAGAGGAATGGAGATGGAACACTGGTAACGTTTAATGGCTGCATTGAAGGAACAAGTGCGGAAAATGGATAGGATGAAAAACATACTCCTTAATTAAGAGTTCAAAGATACCGGAAGATCAAATTATATTCAGCAAGCATGACCTTGGTTAGAAGAGAATTGATGCAAGTCGATTACATAGTAAGTTAAATGCTCTGGATGGTTCGATGAACTAAGAAGTTGAAATTAGTAGCTACTAGTTATTTGGTGGCAAAGTGCACAATGAGGAAATGTTCATTGGAAATACGTATATTGAAACTTTCACGGAGAAAAATTCTTGGGTCATATCAGTGGTAGATACGATCATTAGTATGCATCTGATTAAGTAGTTAGAAGGTTGACTTGCAGCTCAAGGTGGGTTCTTTATGAAATATGGAGTGGAATAAGAGAAGTTTGGAGTTTTCCACAAAGTGATCGTTTAGCCATCATTAGAATGGAAAGTCGATAGACGAATTTGGATTTGAATGGGTAGAGTATAAAATAAGTTCTATAAAGCAAGCTTAAGTAAGAAAACAAGATTGCATGGAGAAAGCCGAGGCTATACTTGGAGGAATGAAATTTGACCGCAAGGAAATTGGTGGGGTTATAAAATGTATACAGATAATTACAGTCTCAGTGAAATGAAGACGAGAAAGGTGAAAGTCAAAAGTCTTAGAATGTTGACAACTACAAGTTTCAAGGACATAGCGGATAATGTTAGAAATAGGTGCGAATGCTCTTAAGGAGCCGCAACCTTCTGGAAGCATGAAATTAAAGAAGGACCAAATATCATTGATGAAGGCAAGGATTAAGTATGAGGCAAATAAACCAAGTATAATAAATGGTCAAAATAATGGCGTTAGTGCAAAAGACAAGTCAATCAATAAAGTTTCGTATGCCAATCAAGATCTGTTAAGGCAGATGCTCGGGGTCGAGGGGAGGTAAAATAGCAAGGAAACACTACCAGTACATAAATTGAGATGATTGAGAATGAAGTGGGTCAATGATTAAAAGTGTTTGAAAATGTTGTCGATGCAAGATTTTTAAAGAAAGGAACTGTAAAACCCTGGAAATTCAATTTGGAATTTTTTTTGCCCAGTTGGACCGACCTAGGCCAAGTCAACCCAAGTCAGTGCCAATTAACCCTCCTAAAATTCTTTTAATAAAGTTCTTGATATATTTTTTGGGAAGTATTAAAATTTCCAAAATTCCCTTTCCGATTTTTGTAAAACTCTGAATATCGTTATTATTATTTTATTACTATTATTCTTTTGTTAAAAAAAATATCCAAACCCTAACCCCCCCTTTGCTGCCGCCACTTATGTAAAAAAAAAAAAATTGAAAGTTTGTTTTTTCCCCCCTTTTCTTTTCTTTTTAACCTAGAATCCTAACCACCCATTCCCCCACTTCCCCCTCACATTCTCTCTCTCTCTCTCTCTCTCTCTCTCTCTCTCTCTCTCTACCTTTACACCGTCGCCGACCACCGTTCGGCCACCCTAGTGCCGCCAACCCCCTGGCCGTCCCTCTTATTTTTGCACTCTCGGCATTGAATTTGAACGAAGGAGTTTCCCTCAATTTAGATCCGGTTTCGATCAAAGGTACTAGTAACAGCGTTTTTTTTTTTGTATTTTGGTATTTAATGGTAAAGGTGGGTTTCTTGGCATGATTGGGGCTGGGCGAGGGTTTAAGCGTGTCTAACGGGTATGGGCGTATTTTGTTTTTGGGCAACCCGAAACGAGCAAAAACCGTGCAAAAAGAAGTTGAACAATCTGGACAAAATTTATACTGTTTTTGATGCAATTTTGAAAATTCGGGATAATTATTCTGGTTTCCCAAAAATTATGAAATATTTACAGTGGGTAGATTAAGATGTGAACATTACGTGGGTTTTTGAATTGGATAAATTGGAGTTAAATTGAGAGAGTTATGGCCAAAATAGGGAGCCCTATCAAATCTGGAAACTGCAGGCATAGGGTGCAGTTTTTGAATTTTTAGACTTGGTTATACTGTGAATTTGTGGAAGTTCTGAAAATGAAAGTTTTAGTAAACAAAATTATCTTTCTGGATTGGGTAAGAACATAATTTGCAAAAGTCAGAAGAAAAAGTTATGAGGATGGGAATTTAGGAGTAAAATTCTGGGTAAAATCTGGGGAAGTAGAATCTGGACTGTTTCGCCTTCAAGTTAGAAACATTCCCTAGGCTAGTACTGGTGGCCAAAAATTGTGAAATTTGCTGAGTAGGAGCATCTGGATGTGTCAAGTAATGTTGTTTTGGAATTGGGTCATTTGGAGTAGCGTAGCCTGAGTTTTGATAAAATTTGTCGGGACTGTCCTGGGAAAGACAGTCTTTGGCATTGCCGGAAGAAACAAAAATTTGACCAGGTTCGGGGCAGAACCGAGCCAAGCTCTAAACATAGAAAAGACAGAGGACATTGTAAGGCTTACAAACTGACCTAGAACACTGGAATCGGATATCGGGAACTAGAGTTATAATTTTTGGAAGTTAGACCCATAACTGGCCAGTTGAACCTTTACGCCGGATAGGGTTGGATGAATAAAGATCTATAAAACCTCTTTTTAAATTTTGGGGAGGCCCAGGGGTGCCCCACACTGAATGTGGGCTGACTATGGGCTGTTTGTGGGCCCAAATGCGGAGCAGTGAACCCTCATTAAAGTAACCGAGCCTGTAAATTGTACGGTACCCACGTAACAGTCATGCCCTAACCCTTCCCCTGTGTTACTGAAATCATGAAAGTTTTGGGAATTCTTATATTGATTCCTTGGCATTCTTTTCCAATGGGATGTTTGCTGGTGGGAACTGAATGCTGTGATTGTTCTGGAAGTTCGAAATCTCCATATTGTAAAAGTTGAAACTTACTGTTGTAAAAGTTGAAACTTACTGTGATTGTATTTGAAGTTCTGTTTCTGCATTCTGATTTCTGTTGGGAAAAGCATTTAAATCTGAATGAAATTGAATGTGTCAAGCTGGTATCCATTAACTAAAAGGAACTAAATAGGGTGAGTTAAATCAATTGGAACTGATTGAAGGCCATAGCCTTCCCCGGGTAATAGGTGGATGCATGTGAGCGGCCATATACTCAGCCGAGACGTGGGCCAGGTTATCGGTAACCACCCATGATGGTGGTAGGCCAGGAAAGTTAAGCGGCAACCACCTGAGGAGCGATAGGCCAAGAAAGAGTTGAACGGCTGCGCTATATTAGAGCGCAGGCCATGAGACCCACTGGGGTCGCTCACCCAAGACTTATCTGAAACTGAACATTTTGAATGGGACTATGGAAGTGTGATTCTGAAATTGATTTTTTTTTTAAGGAAGATGGTGATAATGGGTTGTGTACCTTGAAAATGTGTTGTTGTTTCCCTCTCTCCCTAAAATGTTTTCAAAATGAATTTGTACGTGTCTTTGACTATTAGGGGTGAATGTTACTGAGTTTATCTTACTATTATAAAATGTTTTGTTTTCAGATGATCTAGTTGTTCTTGGGACTGGGGACAGGAAAGTAGAGCGAGGCTCGAATGCTGGTTGTGCCTAAAAAGGATTTTAGAAGTTATAATAGAATCTAGTTGGTTTAATTATGATGTTCAAGTTCTGTGTTAAAATTCTTGGACCCATGTATGGTGGGCTTTGATTCGTAAAGACTTTGTTTTTAAATGTCAGTTATAATACCCAGCCTGGTATTTCCAAGAAGGGAATACAGCGGTAACACCTCGTTAGGAGTTCCTGCTGCCATTTAGGTTAAATCAGTAGTAAATAAAGAATTAGAAATCTGGGTGTGTTACAAAATGGTATCAGAGCCCAGGTTAACTGACCTGAAGGCTCGCCTAAAGGATAAAGAGAATAATATTAGTTAATAACCCTAAAACAGGTAGACATAAGGACTGCTCGGAGTGTGAGCGTAGGTTAGGAAGGGAATATACTTATATATATGTTACCCCTTTTTGTGTGTGTGTGTGTGTGTGTGTATATATATATATATATATCTGATTTGGGTTTACTAATGTCTAGGATGAATGCGGCCCGTCATTGTGGGTGTATGGGACGACCTTGTCACCACCGGAGGTTGGAGAAGATTCCCGGGGCCAGTTTTGAGAGTCACTTGGAGCGAGTGGAGATTTTTCTTTATGGAAGACTAGTTGAGGTTCCTGATGATTGTTTGAGGTTCGACCACAACCAAGCCCTGTTCTTTCTTTTAACTCTTTGAGGAGACCCCTTGTGGCGTTATAGAGTCAATGAGCTTCACCTTGAGGAGAGACCATTTATGGTTGCTAGGGATTGTTGTTTATGCAAGTGGCAGCCTATGAACTTCAACCGGAATGAGCTAGTGGACTACCTCATTGATATAGGTCCTTATGACGAACCCCCCACCCCTGACTCTGGGGACGCGAACCCGCCACCACCTTTAGAGGAGGATACTGGTGCGGAGGGAGACCCCATAGGAGAGGAAGACCTAGAGGAAGACCCTATGGAAGAGGAAGACCCCAAGGAAGATCCTGAGGAATACCCTGAGGAAGACCCTGAGGAAGACCCTGAGGGAGATTCTGAGGCCAGCGAGGGGCAACTTATGAGCAGTGATGACTTAGGGGGAAATCAGAGAGATGAAGAAGGGAATCACTTGTGCAGGATGAGCACTCCAGCTACTCGGAAGACTTAAGAGCAAATGAGGTTGGGATGACCCGTTGGGAGCGGAGTAGATGTGGTCGGATGTGTAGAGGCACCTGTCCACTGGATGCCCCCAGATAGTAAAGGCTAGAAGCATTAGGAAGTTGTTCTATTTCTTTTTAGGGAAGCATTAGTAGTAATTTTCTTTAAATTATTACTAGCCATTGTGGCTATTTGAGTTAAAAAGTTGTGCTGAAACTGAGAATTTATGCAATAAAAGTGTTCTTGGATGATTTTGAAAATATTCGTGCACCTTGTGGTGAAATATGTGAAACATGTAGATGATATACCTGTGTGCCTGTATGATATAAACCTTCTGAGTTGTGATGTAATGGATCTACCACCTGAATGTGGTAGTGCGTATTGTGAATGAATCTCTAAGAAAATTTTGGTAATATGCACTGGCATGCATTATGTTCCTAGAACCTAGTGAGTTATAGGATGTGAACTATTAGGGAAGGAACTGAGCCCGAATTGTTTTTCTCGACTAGGATGGCAGGAAACAACACCAACAACCATAATGAAGAGTCTCAGACGGGGCCTCACCCGGTGACGAGGTTCCCTACGACCTAGGACATACCTATGGCAGCCTTTAGGGAGCGACTGGAGGTCCTGCGCCCCCGGAACGGGAATGGGTCTCGTAGCCAGATCGATGAAACAAATCCACCCACGGGAGCCGAACTAACCAACTTGTTACTGTTAGAGATACTGCAGAAGTAAGGGGAGCAACTGCGGCTCCAGAATAAACAAATCCATAGGTTAATGGAGGTTGAGGAGAAAAGGGCAGAAGAGGATAACTCACATTTGTTCAAGAGATTTGCAAGTCATCACCCACCCATTTACGATGATACCCCTGACCCCAAAACTTTCGAAGACTGGATTAGAGGGATGGAGAAGTTGTTCGATGCACTCCAGTGCCCTGAGGAGTGGAAGGTAGGATTTGCGGTATTCTACCTAAAGGATAAAGCCGACCTTTGGTGGGCTGCAGTACGGGAAAGACAACACGAGCCTGGGTTTGGGTGGGGTAAGTTTAAGGAGATGATCAAGGACCATTTCTACCTTACCTCCCTCCAGAAGGCTAAGGAGAATGAATTCATGCAATTACAGCAGGGGAGCATGAGCGTTCTCGAGTACACCTCCAAATTCATGGAGTTGTCATGTTTTGCCCCAGCCTTCATAGCTGATGAGAGGCTGAAGATGAATAGGTTTGAGGCCGGACTCAACCCAACTATCAAAGAATATATGTCAGTGCGGCAGTATGCCTCCTACGTTGAGCTGTACGATACTGCGATCAATGTAGAAAGAGCAATGAAGGAACGCAGTGAATACTTCAATGAGCAGAGGGGTACCAAGAGGAAGGGAGATAATCGGGGAACCTTCCAGACGCAGGAGCAGAACCGTAGACCCCCTGGGGGACAGCACTCCGGCAGTTTCAATCGAGGGGGCCAGTTTCCCAACACACGACCCAAGGTAACCTGCAACGCTTGCGGGAAGCCAGGACATTTCGCCAGGGAGTGTTGAACAATGAAGAGATGCTTCCGCTGTGGAAGCCATCAACACCAAGTGCAAGATTGCCCGCTTCCTCCACCCCCTCCCGGGCAAGGACAATGACAGAGTCAGGGACAGAGGCAGAACCAAGGGTATGGGCAGCGGCCCCAATCCTCGTACCAAAGTAGGCGAGGGCGGACAGCCTACTCCAACCAGCAGAGTAGGGTACCCCAGTCAGCTCAGTCCCAACCCTCCAACTAACCACCCCGGAACAACGTGGGCCGAGTGCACGTGATGCAAAAAGTGGAAGCGGAGGATGCTCCTAATGTTGTGACGAGTACTTTCTCTCTCCTAACTCAACTATTAGATGTGTTGTTTGATACGGGTGCCACACACTTGTTTATTTCTGTTAGGCTGGTTGAGACGTTAGGGCTCACCCCCACTCGTAGATCTTCAGTACTATCCGTGACTCTCCCAGGTGGGAAGACTGCGTCGTGTGAGGAACTATGCGAGGGATGCCCCCTTAGAATGTATGAATGTGAATTCCTGGCGGATCTATATAAGTTTGAGTTAACTGATTTTGGAGTTATTTTAGGGATGGACTGGTTGGCTAAGTACCAGGCTCAGATAAACTGCTCGAAACAAAAAGTTTCTCTGAAAGGGCCCAACGGGGAGAAGATAGTGCATAGGGGTCAGAGTCCTAGAATGGTAGTGAAATTAGTATCAGCAATGAAAGCTCGTAAGTTGTTGGGTAAAGGATGTGAGGGATTTCTCTGTCATGCGGTGAATACTGAGGATGCCAAGCCCTCCTTGGAGGACATCCCTGCAGTGAGAGAATTTCCAGATGTGTTTCCTGATGAAATCCCTGGCATGCCACCTCTTAGGGAGGTGGAGTTTTGTATCGACCTCACCCCTGGAGCCACCCCCGTTTCTAAGGCACCCTACCGGATGGCACCAGCTGAACTTAAGGAATTGAAGACCCAATTGGAAGAACTCTTAGAGAAAGGGTATATCCGACCTAGCACATCTCCATGGGGAGCCCCGGTCTTATTTGTGAAGAAGAAGGATGGGACGCTAAGGCTGTGTATTGACTACCGGGAATTGAATAAGATAACGGTGAAGAACCGTTATCCCCTACTCAGAATAGACGATTTATTCGACCAACTGTGAGGCGCAGGAACCTTTTCTAAGATAAACCTCCATTCGGGGTACCATCAACTCCGAATCAAGGATGAAGACATACCTAAAACCGCTTTTCGTACCCGATACGGCCATTACAAATTCGTAGTGATGCCCTTTGGTCTCATTAATGCCCCAGCGACATTTATGGACCTGATGAACAGGGTCTTTAAGCCCTATTTGGATAGGTTCGTGGTAGTTTTCATTGACGATATCTTGATTTACTCGAGAACCCCAGATGAACGCACCCACCACTTACGGGTAGCCCTTGATGTGTTAAGGAGGAATGAGTTATATGCTAAGTTCTCAAAATGTGAATTTTAGTTGGGGAAAGTAGCTTTTCTAGGACACGTAGTGTCCAGTGAGGGAGTATCGGTGGACCCACAAAAGATTGAGCCAGTGGCAAATTGGCCTAGACCTAAAAACCTGACAGAAGTAAGGAGTTTCTTGGGTTTGGCGGGATATTACCGCCGATTTGTCCAAGACTTTTCAAAAATTGCCACCCCGCTTATCAATCTGACCAGAAAGGTCATCAAGTATGAGTGGACGGAAAGATGTGAAGGAGCCTTCCAGGAGCTTAAGAAGAGACTTACGAGTGCACCAATACTGGCTCTACCTACTGCGGAGCAGGACTTCATGGGGTATAGTGATGCTTCTAGGAATGAGTTGGGGTGTGTGTTAATGCAAGATGGACGAGTGATAGTGTATGCTTCACGACAGCTGAAGACACATGAGTGGAACTACCCGACTCATGACCTGGAGTTAGGCGCGGTCGTGTTTGCTCTCAAAATCTGGAGACATTACCTATACGGTGTTCGTTGCGAAGTATTCACCGACCACCAGAGTATGAAATATCTCTTCTCGTAAAAGGATCTGAATCTGAGACAGACAAGGTGGCTAGAGTTCCTAAAGGACTATGATGTCCATTTTCAGTATCACCCTAGAAAGGCCAATGTAGTAGCGGATGCAGTGAGTCGCAGGCCATGCCCAACGCTGAGTTGTGTAATAGCGCTTCCAGAGGAGTTATGTCGAGAATTTAGAAAGTTAGAACTTAATGTGATTACGCTAGAGGCTAGACCTATGCTTTGCACCCTGGAGGCCCAACCGACTCTCATAGAGGAAATCCGACTAGCCCAAACCACGGACCCTCAACTAGAGCGGATAAGAGAAGAGACATTAGTGGGAAAAGCGCCCGGATTCGTAATCCATGAGGATGGGACCATATGATTTCATAATCGTGTGTGTGTTCCAGATGTAGAGGCACTCAAGAAGAATATCCTAGATGAGGGACACAATACTCCGCATTCGGTACACCCTGGGGGAAATAAGCTGTGGAAGGATCTAAAACAAACGTTCTGGTGGACTAATATGAAACAAGAAGTGGCTGATTATGTGGCAAAGTGTCTGACCTGCCAGCGAGTGAAAATAGAGCACCAAAGACCTGCAGGACTCTTACAGCCGTTGGATGTCCCCGAGTGGAAATGGGACTTCGTGTCTATGGATTTTATCATGAGGTTACCATTGACTCAGAGGAAGCACAATGCGATTTGGGTTATAGTGGACAGGCTCACGAAGTCGGCACACTTTATAGCCATGAGGAGCACGTGGACCCTAGATCAGTTAGCTCGAGCCTACCTCGAGGAGATAGCACCGCTACACGGAGTACCCAGCTTCATAGTGTCGGATCGAGATACCCGATTCCAATCGGGATTTTGGCAGAAGCTGCCGTTATAGTACTGCCTTTCACCCTGCAACTGACGGGCAGGCGAGCGTACTATCCAAACCTTGGAAGATATGCTGTGGGCTTGCACCCTAGACTCTAAGAGCGCGTGGGACGAATAACTGGCACTAATTGAGTTTTCTTACAACAATAGCTACCACGCGAGTATTGGCATGGCCCTGTACGAGGCACTATATGGGAGAAAATGTAGGACTCCGCTTTGTTGGCAAGAGATCGATGAGGCCTTGACATCGGGCCAGAGTTAATCCAGGCCACCGCGGACAAAGTAAGAGTGATTCGGGAACGAATGAAAGCCGCCCAGAGCCGCCAGAAGAGTTATGCGGATCGGAGGCGTAGACCCCTTGAGTTCTAGGTAGAAGACCAGGTATTTCTTCGCGTTTCCCCAATCAAGGGAGTCGCGAGGTTTGGAAAGGCAGGAAAGCTTAACCCGAGGTACATCGGGCCGTATTCGGTCATACAGCGAATCGGGGAGGTGGCTTACCGACTAGAGTTGCCGGCTGAGCTTCAGAGGATACATAATGTGTTCCATGTGTCGCAATTGCGGAAGTACATTCCAGATCCCTCACACGTCATCGAACCCAATCCTACATAGCTCCAAGAAAATTTATCATATGAGGAACAACTCATACAGATCCTAGACCGGCGGGAAAAGCATCTCCGAAAAAAGACGATGCCCTTAGTAAAGGTCCTTTGGGCCAACCATGAGTCGTCGGAAGCCACTTGGGAGCTGGAACAGGAGATGTAAGGCAAATATCTCCATCTTTTTCCATAGTCAGGTATGTATCAGTTTCTTGGACGAAACCTCCTAAGTGGGGTAGCATGTAAGACCTCAGGAATTAAGGATGTATTCGGTGATGTGTCGCGGCATAATGAAGTTTCGAGGACGAAACTTTTCTTAAGTGGGGTAGTATGTAAAACCCTGGAAATTCGATTTGGAATTTTTTTTGCCCAGTTGGACCGACCTAGGCCAAGTCAACCTAAGTCAGTGCCAATTAACCCTCGTGAAATTCTTTTAATAAAGTTCTTGATATATTTTTTGGGAAGTATTAAAATTTCCAAAATTTCCCTTTCCGATTTTTGTAAAACTCCTAATATCGTTATTATTATTTTATTACTATTATTCTTTTATGAAAAAAAAATATCCAAACCCTAACCCCCCTTGCTGCCGCCACTTATGTTAAAAAAATAAAAAATAAAAAAAATTTGAAAGTTTGTTTTTCCCCCCTTTTCTTTTCTTTTTAACCTAGAATCCTAACCACCCATTCCCCCACTTCCCCCTCACGTTCTCTCTCTCTCTCTCTCTCTCTCTCTCTCTCTCTCTCTCTCTCTCTCTCTCTCTCTCTCCCCCTTTACACCGTTGCTGACCACCGTCTGGCCACCCTAGTGCCGCCACCCCACCGGCCGTCTCTCTTGTTTTTGCACTCTCGGCATTGAATTTGAACAAAGGAGTTTCCCTCAATTTAGATCCGGTTTCGATCAAAGGTACTAGTAACAGCGTTTTTTTTCGTATTTTGGTATTTAATGGTAAAGGTGGGTTCCTTGGCATGATTGGGGCTGGGCGAGGGTTTAAGCGTGTCTAACGGGTATGGGCGTATTTTTTTTTTTGGGCAACCCGAAATGAGCGAAACCGTGCAAAAAGAAGTTGAACAATCTGGACAGAATTCATATTGTTTTTGACGCAACTTTGAAAATTGGGGATAATTATTCTGGTTGTCCAAAAATCATGAAATTTTTATAGACGTTAGATCTGGATGTGAAGCTTACGTGGGTTTTTGAATTGGATGAATTGGAGTTAAATTGAGAGAGTTATACCCAAAATACCGAGCCCTGTCAAATCTGGAAACTGCAGGCATAGGGTGCAGTTTTTGAATTTTTAGACTTGGTTATACTGTGAATTTGTGGAAGTTCTGAACATGAAAGTTTTAGTAAGAAAAATTATCTTTCTGGATTGGGTAAGAACATAATTTGTAGAAGTCGGAAGAAAAAGCTATGAGGATGGGAAGTTAGGAGTAAAAATCTGGGTAAAATCTGGGGAAGCAGAATCTAGACTGTTTCGCCTTCAAGTTAGAAAAATTCCCTAGGCTAGTACTGGTGGCCAAAAATTGTGACATTTACTTAGTAGGAGCATCTGGATGTGTCAAATAATGTTGTTTTGGAATTGGGTTATTTGGAGTAGCGTAGCCCGAGTTTTGATAAAATTTGGCAGGACTGTCCTGGGGAAGACAGTCTTTGGCATTGCCGGAAGAAACAAAACATTGACCAGGTTCGAGGCAGAACCGAGCCAAGCTCTAAACATAGAAAAGACAGAGGACATTGCAAGGCTTACAAACTGACCTAGAACACTGGAATCGGATATCAGGAACTAGAGTTATAATTTTTGAAAATTGGACCCATAACTGGCCAGTCGAACGTTTACCCCAGATAGGGTTGGATGAATAAAGATCTAGAAAACCTCTTTTTAAATTTGGGAGAGGCCCAGGGGTGCCCCACACTGAATGTGGACTGACTATGGGCTGTTTGTGAGCCCAGGTGCGGAGCAGTGAACCCTCATTAAAGTAACCGAGCCCGTAAATTGTACGGTACCCACGTAACAGTCATGCCCTAACCTTTCCCCTGTGTTACTGAAATCATGAAAGTTTTGGGAGTTCTTGTATTGATTCCTTGGCATTCCTTTCCAATGGGATGTTCGCTGATGTGAAATTTATAAAGGGTTCATTAGTGGGAACTGAATGCTGTGATTGTTCTGGAAGTTGGAAATCTCCATATTGTAAAAGTTGAAACTTACTGTTGTAAAAGTTGAAACTTACTGTGATTGTATTTTGAAGTTCTGTTTCTGCATTCTGATTTCTGTTGGGAAAAGCATTTAAATCTGAATGAAATTGAATGTGTCAAGTTGGTATCCATTAACTGAAAGGAACTAAATAGGGTGAGTTAAATCGATTGGAACTGATTGAATGCCATAGCCTTCCCCGGGTAATAGGTGCATGCATGTGAGCGGCCACGTACTCAGCCGAGACGTGGGCCAGGTTATCGGTAACCACCCATGATGGTGGTAGGCCAGGAAAGTTAAGCGGTAACCGCCTGAGGAACGGTAAGCCAGGAAAGAGTTGAAGGTATCGAGGAAAATCAATTCTGGCTTCAAAGGGGACATATCTTCTGATGCATTGAAAACCTTATATTCCCTGAGGAGGTTCTACCCTGTGGAAACGCTCTTTAATGGAACGCTGCGCTATGTTAGAGCGCAGGCGATGAGACTCACTGGGGTCGCTCACCCAAGACTTATCTGAAACTGAATATTTTGAATGGGACTATGGAAGTGTGATTCTGGAATTGACTTTTTTTTTTTAAGGAAGATGGTGATAATGGGTTGTGTACCTTGAAAACGTGTTGTTGTTTCCCCCTCTCCCTAACATTTTTTTCAAAATGAATTTGTACGTGTCTTTGACTGTTGGGGATGAATGTTACTGAGTTTATCTCACTATTATAAAATGTTTTGTTTTCAGGTGATCTAGCTGTTCTTGGGACTGGGGACAGGAGAGTAGAGCGAGGCTCGAATGCTGGTTGTGCCTAAAAAGGATTTTAGAAGTTTTAATAAAATCTAGTTGGTTTAATTATGATGTTCAAGTTTTGTGTTAAAATTCTTGGACCCATGTATGGTGGGCTTTGATTCGTAAAGACTTTGTTTTTAAATGTCAGTTATGATATCCAGCCTGGCATTTTCAAGAAGGGAATACGGCGGTAACACCCTGTTAGGAGTTCCTACTGCCATTCAGGTTAAATCAGTAGTAAATAAAGAATTAGAAATCTGGGGGTGTTACAAAGTGGTATCAGAGCCCAGGTTAACTGACCTGAAGGCTCGCCTAAAGGATAAAGAGAATAATATTAGTTAATAACCCTAAAACAGGTAGACATAAGGACTGCTCGGAGTGTGAGCGTAGGTTGGGAAGGGAATATACTTATATATATGTTACCTTTTTGTATTTATATATATATATATATATATATATATATATATATATATCTGATTTGGGCCTACTAATGTCTAGGATGAATGCGGCCCGTCATTGTGGGTGTATGGGACGACTTTGTCACCACCGGAGGTTGGAGAAGATTCCCGGGGCCAGTTTTGAGAGTCACTTGGAGCGAGTGGAGATTTTTCTTTATGGAAGACTAGCTGAGGTTCCTGATGATTGTTTGAGGTTCGACCACAACCAAGCCCTGTTCTTCCTTTTAACTCTTTGGGGAGACCCCTTGTGGCGTTATAGAGTCAATGAGCTTCACCCTGAGGAGAGAGCATTTATGGTTGCTAGGTATTGTTGTTTATGCAAGTGGCAGCCTATGAACTTTAACCTGAATGAGCTAGTGGACTACCTCATTGATATAGGTCCTTATGACAAACCCCCTACCCCTGACTCTGGGGACGCGAACCCGCCACCACCTTTAGAGGAGGATACTGATGCGGAGGGAGACCCCATAGGAGAGGGAGAGCTAGAGGAAGACCCATGGAAGAGGAAGACCCCGAGGAAGATCCTGAGGAATACCCTGAGGAAGACCCTGAAGAAGACCCTGAGGGAGATTTTGAGGCCAGCGAGGGGCAACTTATGAGCAGTGAGGACTTAGGGGAAAATCAGAGAGATGAAGAAGGGAATCACTTGTGCAGGATGAGCACTCCAGCCACTCGGAAGACTTTAGAGCAAATGAGGCTGGGATGACTCGCTAGGAGCGGGGTAGATGTGGTCGGATGCGTAGAGGCACCTGTCCACTGGATGCCCCCAGACAGTAAAGGCTAGAAGCATTAGGAAGTTGTTCTATTTCTTTTTAGGGAAGTATTAGTAGTAATTTTCTTTAAATTGTTACTAGCCATTGTGGCTATTTGAGTTAAAAAGTTGTGCTGAAAGTGAGAATTTATGCAAGAAAAGTGTTCTTAGATGATTTTGAAAATATTCGTGCACCTTGTTGTGAAATATGTGAAACATGTGGATGATATACCTGTGTGCCTGTATGATATAAACCTTCTGAGTTGTGATGTAATGGATCTACCACCTGAATGTGGTAGTGCGTATTGTGAACAAATCTCTAAGAAAATTTTGGTAATATGCACTGGCATGCATTATGTTCTTGGAACCTAGTGAGTTATAGGATGTGAACTGTTAGGGAAGGAACTGAGCCCGAATTGTTTTTCCCAACTAGGATGGTGGGAAACAACACCAACAACCATAATGAAGAGTCTCAGACGGGGCCCCACCCGGTGACGAGGTTCCCTACGACCTAGGACATACCTATGGCAGCCTTTAGGGAGCGACTAGAGGCCTTGCGCCCCCGGAACGGGAATGGGTCTCGTAGCCAGATCGATGAAACAAATCCACCCACAGGAGCCGAACTCACCAACTTGTTACTGCTAGAGATGCCGCAGAAGTAAGGGGAGCAACTGCGGCTCTAGAATAAACAAATCCATAGGTTAACGAAGGTTAAGGAGAAAAGGGCGGAAGAGGATAACTCACATATGTTCAAGAGATTTGCAAGTCATCACCCACCCATTTACGATGATACCCCTGACCCCAAAACTTTCGAAGACTGGATTAGAGGGATGGAGAAGTTGTTCGATGCACTCCAGTGCCCTGAGGAGTGGAAGGTAGGATTTGCGGTATTCTACCTAAAGGATAAAGCCGACCTTTGGTGGGCTACAGTATGGGAAAGACAACACGAGCCTGGGTTTGGGTGGGGTAAGTTTAAGGAGATGATCAAGGACCATTTCTACCTCACCTCCCTCCGGAAGGCTAAGGGGAATGAATTCATGCAATTACAGCAAGGGAGCATGAGCGTTCTCGAGTACGCCTCCAAATTCATGGAGTTGTCACGTTTCGCCCTAGCCTTCGTAGCTGATGAGAGGCTGAAGATGAATAGGTTTGAGGCCGGACTCAACCCAACTATCAAAGAACATATGTCAGTGCGGCAGTATGCCTCCTACGTTGAGCTGTACGACACTGCGATCAACGTAGAAAGTGCAATGAAGGAGCGCAGTGAATACTTCAATGAGCAGAGGGGTACCAAGAGGAAGGGAGATAATCGGGGAACCTTCCAGACGCAGGAGCAAAACCGTAGACCCCCTGGGGGACAGCACTCCGGCAGTTTCAATCGAGGGGGCCAGTTTCCCAACACACGACCCAAGGTAACCTGCAACGCTTGCGGGAAGCCAGGACATTTCGCCAGGGAGTGTTGAACAGTGAAGAGATGCTTCCGCTGTGGAAGCCATCAACACCAAGTGCGAGATTGCCCGCTTCCTCCACCGCCTCCCGGGCAAGGACAACGACAGAGTCGGGGACAGAGGCAGAACCAAGGGTATAGGCAGCAGCCCCAATCCTCGTACCAAAGTAGGGGAGGGCAGACAGCCTACTCCAACCACCAGAGTCGGGTACCCCAGTCAGCTCAGTCCCAACCCTCCAACCAACCACCCCAGAACAACGGGGGCCGAGTGTACGTGATGCAAAAAGAGGAAGCAGAGGATGCTCCTAATATTGTGACGGGTACTTTCTCTCTCCTAACTCAACTAGTAGATGTGTTGTTTGATTCGGGCGCCACACACTTATCTATTTCTGTTAGGCTGGTTGAGACGTTAGGGCTCACCCCCATTCGTAGATCTTCAGTACTATCCGTGACTCTCCCGGATGGAAAGACTGTGTCGTGTGAGGAACTATACGAGGGATGCCCCCTTAGAATGTATGAATGTGAATTCCTGGCAGATCTATATAAGTTTGAGTTAACTGATTTTGGAGTTATTTTGGGGATGGACTGGTTGGCTAAGTACCAGGCTCAGATAAACTGCTCGAAACAAAAAGTTTCTCTGAAAGGGCCCAACGAGGAGAAGATAGTGCATAGGGGTCAGAGTCCTAGAATGGTAGTGAAATTAGTATCAGCAATCAAAGCTCGTAAGTTGTTGGGTAAAGTATGTGAGGGATTTCTGTGTCATGCGGTGAATACTGCGGATGCCAAGCCCTCCTTGGAGGACATCCCTATAGTGAGAGAATTTCCAGATGTGTTTCCCGATGAAATCCCTGGCATGCCACCTCTTAGGGAGGTGGAGTTCTGTATCGACCTCACCCCTGGAGCCACCCCCGTTTCTAAGGCATCCTACCGGATGGCACCAGCTGAACTTAAGGAATTGAAGACCCAATTGGAAGAACTCTTAGAAAAAGGGTATATCCGACCTAGCACATCTCCATGGGGAGCCCCGGTCTTATTTGTGAAGAAGAGGGATGGGACGCTAAGGCTGTGTATTGACTACCGGGAATTGAATAAGATAACGGTGAAGAACCGTTATCTCCTACTCAGAATAGACGATTTATTCGACCAACTGCGACGCGCAGGAACCTTTTCTAAGATAAACCTCCGTTCGGGGTACCATCAACTCCGAATTAAGGATGAAGACATACCTAAAACCTCTTTTCGTACCCGATACGGCCATTACGAATTCGTAGTGATGCCCTTTGATCTCACTAATGCCCCAGCGGCATTTATGGACCTGATGAACAGGGTCTTTAAGCCCTATTTGGATAGGTTTGTGGTAGTTTTCATTGACGATATCTTGGTTTACTCGAGAACCCCAGATGAACACACCCACCACTTACGGGTAGCCCTGGATGTGTTAAGGAGGAATGAGTTATATGTTAAGTTCTCAAAATGTGAATTTTAGTTGGGGAAAGTAGCTTTTCTAGGACACGTAGTGTCCAATAAGGGAGTATCGGTGGACCCACAAAAGATTGAGGCAGTGGCAAATTGGCCTAGACCTAAAAACCCAATAGAAGTAAGGCGTTTCTTGGGTTTGGCGGGATATTACCGCCGATTTACCCAAGACTTTTCAAAAATTGCCACCCCGCTTACCAATCTGACCAGAAAGGTCATCAAGTATGAGTGGACGGAAAGATGTAAAGGAGCCTTCCAGGAGCTTAAGAAGAGACTTACGAGTGCACCAATACTGGCTCTACCTACTGCGGAGCAGGACTTCATGGTGCATAGTGATGCTTCTAGGAATGAGTTGGGGCGTGTGTTAATGCAAGATGGACGAGTGAGAGCGTATGCTTCATAACAGCTGAAGACACATGAGCGGAACTACCTGACTCACGACCTGGAGTAAGCCGTGGTCGTGTTTGCTCTCAAAATCTGGAGACATTACCTATACGGTGTTCGTTGCGAAGTATTCACCGACCACCAGAGTCTGAAATACCTCTTCTCGCAAAAGGATCTGAATCCGAGACAGACAAGGTGGTTGGAGTTCCTAAAGGACTATGACGTCCATTTTCAGTATCACCCTGGAAAGGCCAATGTAGTAGCGGATGCGTTGAGTCGCAGGCCATACCCAACGCTGAGTTGTGTAATAGCGCTTCTAGAGGAATTATGTCGAGAATTTAGAAAGTTAGAACTTAATGTGATTGCGCCAGAGGCTAGACTTATGCTTTGCACCCTGGAGGCCCAACCGACTCTCATAGAGGAAATACGACTAGCCCAAACCACGAACCCTCAATTAGAGCAGATAAGAGAAGAGATATTAGTGGGAAAAGCGCCTGGATTCGTAATCCACGAGGATGGGACCATATGATTCCATAATCGTGTGTGTGTTCCAGCTGTAGAGGCACTCAAGAAGAAGATCTTAAATGAGGGACACAACACTCCGCATTCGGTACACCTTGGGGGAAATAAGCTGTAGAAGGATCTAAAACAAACGTTATGGTGGAGTAATATGAAACAAGAAGTGGCTGATTATGTGGCAAAGTGTCTGACCTGTCAGCGAGTGAAAATAGAGCACCAAAGACCGGCAGGACTCTTACAGCCGTTGGATGTCTCTGAGTGGAAATGGGACTCTGTGTCTATGGATTTTGTCATGGGGTTACCATTGACCCAGAGGAAGCACAATGCGATTTGGGTTATAGTGGACAGGCTCACGAAGTCGGCACACTTTATAGCCATGAGGAGAACATGGACCCTAGATCAGTTCGAGCCTACCTCGAGGAGATAGTACGGCTACGCGGAGTACCCAACTCCATAGTGTCAGATCGAGATAATCGATTCCAATCGGGATTTTGGCAGAAGCTGCAGGAAGCGTTCGGAACGTTGTTACGTTATAGTACTGCCTTTCACCCTGCAACTAACGGGCAGACCGAGCGTACTATCCAAACCTTGGAAGATATGCTGCGGCCTTGCACCCTAGACTCTAAGGGCGCGTTGGACGAACAACTGGCACTAATTGAGTTTTCTTACAACAATAGCTACCACGCGAGTATTGGCATGGCCCCGTACGAGGCACTATATGGGAGAAAATGTAGGACTCCGCTTTGTTGGCAAGAGATCGATGAGGCCTTGACCATCGGGCCAGAGTTAATCCAGGCCACCGCGGACAAAGTAAGAGTGATTCGGGAATGAATGAAAGCCGCCCAGAGCCGCTAGAAGAGTTATGCAGATCGGAGGCGTAGACCCCTTGAGTTCCAGGTAGGAGACCAGGTCTTTCTTCGCGTTTCCCCAATCAAGGGAGTCGTGAGGTTTGGAAAGGCAAGAAAGCTTAACCCGAGGTACATCGGGCCGTATTCAGTCATACAGCGAATCGGGGAGGTGGCTTACCGACTCGAGTTGCCAGCTGAGCTTCAGAGGATACATAATGTGTTCCATGTGTCGTAATTACGGAAGTACATTCCAGATCCTTCACACGTCATCGAACCCGATCCTACATAGCTCCAAGAAAATTTATCATATGAGGAACAACCCATACAGATCCTAGACCGGCGAGAAAAGCATCTCCGAAAAAAGACGATGCCCTTAGTAAAGATCCTTTGGGCCAACCATGAGTCGTCGGAAGCCACTTGGGAGCTGGAACAGGAGATGCGAGGCAAATATCTCCATCTTTTTCCATAGTCAGGTATGTATCGGTTTCGTGGACGAAACCTCCTAAGTGGGGTAGCATGTAAGACCTCAGAAATTAAGGATGTATTGGTGATGTGTGGCGGCATACTGAAGTTTCGAGGACGAAACTTTTCTTAAGTGGGGTAGTATGTAAAACCCTGAAAATTCGATTTGGAATTTTTTTTACCCAGTTGGACTGACCTAGGCCAAGTCAACCCAAGTCAGTGCCAATTAACCCTCCTGAAATTCTTTTAATAAAGTTCTTGATATATTTTTTGGGAAGTATTAAAATTTCCAAAATTTCCCTTTCCGATTTTTGTAAAACAACTAATATCGTTATTATTATTTTATTACTATTATTCTTTTATTAAAAAAAATATCCAAACCCTAAACCCCCCTTCGCTGCCGCCACTTTTGTTTAAAAAAAAAAATTTGAAAGTTTATTTTTTCCCCCCTTTTCTCTTCTTTTTAACCTAGAAGCCTAACCATCCATTCCCCCACTTCCCCCTCACATTCTCTCTCTCTCTCCCTCTCTCTCTCTCTCTCTCCCCCCCTTTACACCGTTACTGACCACCGTCCGGCCACCCTAGTGCCGCCACCCCACCGGCCGTCCCTCTTATTTTTGCACTCTCGGCATTGAATTTGAACGAAGGAGTTTCCCTCAATTTAGATCCTGTTTCGATCAAAGGTACTAGTAACAGCGTTTTTTTTTCGTATTTTGGTATTTAATGGTAAAGGTGGGTTCCTTGGCATGATTGGGGCTGGGCGAAGGTTTAAGCGTGTCTAATGGGTATGGGCGCATCTTTTTTTTGGGCAACCCGAAACGAGCGAAAACCGTGCAAAAAGAAGTTGAACAATCTGGACAGAATTCATACTGTTTTTGACGCAAGTTTGAAAATTGGGGATAATTATTCTGGTTGTCCAAAACTTATGAAATTTTTACAGCAGTTAGATTTAGATGTGATGATTACGTGGGTTTTTGAATTGGATGAATGGGAGTTAAATTGAGAGAGTTATACCCAAAATACCGAGCCCTATCAAATCTAGAAACTGCAGGCATATGGTGCAGTTTTTGAATTTTTAGACTTGGTTATACTGTGAATTTGTGGAAGTTCTGAACATGCAAATTTTAGTAAACAAAATTATCTTTCTGGATTGGATAAGAACATAATTGGTGGAAGTCGGAAGAAAAAGTTATGAGGATGGGAATTTAGGAGTAAAAATCTGGGTAAAATCTGGGGAAGCAGAATCTGGACTATTTCGCCTTCAAGTTAGAAAACTTCCCTAGGCTAGTACTGGTGGCCAAAAATTGTGACATTTACTGAGTAGAAGCATCTGGATGTGTCAAATAATATTGTTTTGGAATTGGGTCATTTGGAGTAGCGTAGCCCGAGTTTTGATAAAATTTGGCGGGACTGTCCTGGGGAAGACAGTCTTTGGCATTGCTGGAAGAAACAAAAATTTGACCAGGTTTGAGGTAGAATCGAGCCAAGCTCTAAACATAGAAAAGATAGAGGACATTGTAAGGCTCACAGACTGACCTAGAACACTGGAATCAGGTATCGGAAACTAGAGTTATAATTTTTGAAAGTTGGACCCATAACTGGCCAGTCGAACCTTTACCCCGGACAGGGTTGGATGAATAAAGATCTAGAAAACCTCTTTTTAAATTTGGGGGAGGCCCAGGGGAGCCCCACACTGAATGTGGACTGACTATGGGCTATTTGTGGACTTAGGTGTGGAGCAGTGAACCCTCATTAAAGTAACCGAGCCCGTAAATTGCACAGTATCCACGTAACAGTCATGCCCGAACCTTTCCCCTGTGCTACTGAAATCATGAAAGTTTTGGGAGTTCTTGTATTGATTCCTTGGCATTCCTTTCCAATGGGATGTTCGCTGATGTGAAATTTATAAAGGATTCCTTGGTGGGAACTGAATGCTGTGTTTGTTCTGGAAGTTGGAAATCTCCATATTGTAAAAGTTGAAACTTACTATTGTAAAAGTTGAAACTTACTGCGATTATATTTGAAGTTCTGTTTCTGTATTCTGATTTCTGTTGGGAAAAGCATTTAAATCTGAATGAACTGAATGTGTCAAGTTGGTATCCATTAACTGAAAGGAACTAAATAGGGTGAGTTGAATCGATTGGAACTGATTGAAGGCCGTAGCCTTCCCCGGGTAATAGGTACATGCATGTGAGCGGTCACGTACTCAACCGAGACGTGGGCCAAGTTATCGATAACCACCCATGATGGTGGTAGGCCAGGAAAGTTAAGCGGTAACCGCCTGAGGAGCGGTAGGCCAGGAAAGAGTTGAACGGCTGCGCTATGTTAGATCGCAAGCCATGAGACCCACTGGGGTCGCTCATCCAAGACTTATCTGAAACTGAATATTTTGAATGGGACTATAGAAGTGTGATTCTGAAATTGATTTTTTTTTTTTTTAAGGAAGATGGTGATAATGGGTTGTGTACCTTGAAAACGTGTTGTTGTTTCCCCCTCTCCCTAAAATGTTTTCAAAATGAATTTGTACGTGTCTTTGACTGTTGGGGGTGAATGTTACTGAGTTTACCTCACTATTATAAAATGTTTTGTTTTCAGGTGATCTAGCTGTTCTTGGGACTGGGGACAGGAGAGTAAAGCGAGGCTCCAATGCTGGTTGTGCCTAAAAAGAATTTTAGAAGTTGTAATAGAATCTAGTTGGTTTAATTATGATGTTCAAGTTCTGTGTTAAAATTCTTGGACTCATGTATGGTGGGCTTCGATTCGTAAAGACTTTGTTTTTGAATGTCAGTTATGATATCCAACCTGGTATTTTCAAGAAGGGAATACGGCGGTAACACCCCGTTAAGAGTTCCTGCTGCCATTCAGGTTAAATCAGTAGTAAATAAGAATTAGAAATCTGGGGGTGTTACAGGAACATATGACAGATTTGGGAAATGATGGGTAATTAAAATATCACCGTGGTGTAGATGGAGTGAAGTTAACTATAAACGTAAGCAACTTAGGCATGGCGGTAATAAGAATGATTAGGCATTGTGCATAAATTCAAAATCAGAATAGTCGGAGAACAATCATCTATGTAATGATTGGATGTTAAGGGGGAAAGAAAATCACACTACTATTGAAACAGTAGCCGCAGGAAATTAGTTGAGTAGAGGTAATTAATGGAAGCATGAGAAAGACGGATAGTCAAATGAAAATGAAGAGATATAAACATATGTATTATGTTGTTGAGATATAGTGGCTTTAAAGATCTGAAAATCAGGAACCAAGTATTTGGTTGTACTCTACTAATATTAATGAAGATTGTATGATTGAGTTACCAAGTTCATGCAGTCGCTTTGAGCTGTGTTGGAAACCAAAGTTTAATGGCTATCAATGATTCGTTGAAGAGGGAAATCATAACTGTAATAATAATTCAATGAAGGAAAGAATTGGTAATGAAGTATGGCTGCAACACAATTGTGAATGAGGAAGAATTACAAATTAGGGGATATTATGGCATAACAAGGGGGTGGCTAGCTTTAGGTGGTAGCCAAGAAGATCAAGAAGGATACTAACTTGGGCAGTAATATCTGACAAGGGGAGCGCCTATTATCACTTGTGCAAAGGTCAGTGGATTCCTATTCGGATTAATACTGGGATTCATGGCGATAAAGTTTCGAGGATTTGAAACGCTCAACAGTAAGTTGCTTAGATTTCAATCGATGTACAGATATCTCATGGATCTTAATACCCCACAACCCTTGGTTGTTATACCTGAAGTTATGTGATGATAATGTTCCTTTGAAATTTTACATCTCAACCTCCTAGAATCACTTGTAATACTTTCATAGGGTCCATGTAACAGACAGATATATGTATGCACATACTTTGCAATGCATCAAGAAGTGCCCTAAGTTCAATTCCAATAATTATTGTACTTATTATGTTCCTACGATGATTATTTGTCCTCCAAAATCTTATTTACTCCTGGCGATAATATGTCACCTATATTCAAAAGTGACAAGCCCATCGATATATTTAGTATATCCTCAAGCCTTTTCCCTATGGTTTCACTGTTGTAAAGTATCGTCTTTTCCCTGATCCTTGTTAATCCCAAGGGGCTTGCTTATCAAATTACCTGATGCTCCACAAGGCATAATTCTTCCCCCCTTAAGTTCTTTTGCTCAGTCTAATGAGTGTTGCTGAGCCCCTCAATACGCATGACCTAACCCATAATAAGAGAGATTATTAATGCCGTCTCCTTAGAACACCTTAATACTTATTAAACTCAGTTTTCAACCCAAGTAAGCTTCTGTATATAATCAAACTTGTTGGCGTCACTCCACTTTATAATTTCCTTGCAATACCCATAGTTATATAGAACTCCTGAAAATATTTTCAAATGTTGCTGCTTGATGGTCTGCATAAAAAAAAAATCCTTATTTTTCACTTCCAATCTCCAAAAAGGATGCACAGTCCCAATATGAAAAGATCGTAATCTCCACTAAAACTTTTATTGAGGACACGAAGCATGGTTCACATAGTAATGTTTCTAAAATCAGGGTAGAGCACATACGTGTACAATCCCAGTTCGATCTACACGGCCTTCAGTAATGTGCCCATAATTCTGTGTACACAACTCAAATTGAGTAATTCTAGAATTTATTAAAAACTAACTCCTTAAGCTATCACTTAAAGAAAATCATGAATTTTTGAAGTGCCAATTAGTACCTGTTTTCTCCCAAAGTGATCCCTATCTCGGGTCTGTCGATTGCTCGCTAACCACATATTTGCAATCTTTTCTCCACATAACCACCCACTAAAATCACGCTTTAACTTCTATATATCCGCACAAATATCTTGATATTCATTACCGCTGTCGAAGGTCATAGAATCTCATTTAAAACAATCAGAATTCATCATTACATCCTATACTTGCATGATCGTGGCCACTCGTCAAACATTACTTGTTTTCAAGTGTCTTCTGAGAGATGCCACCTAAAATCCATCCATGGTAATTTCCAGGTATCTGTAGATTTTGATTTACCTCATAATAAGTGTAGTCATTATTGACCCGAGCACATTATAGAATTGGGAATCTTTGAAAAAGTTCTCCCCCACACAGTCCCGACGTTACCTATATCACCTAAATTGAGGCATATTTGTTTATATGATCTGGATTAATGACCTAGATTTCATACGTCCCCTAACATTCTAAGCATAAATATCCTCCATATCTTTCTACATTTGTCACTGCTAAACATGCTTATAAGGTATAATGACTTGTCTTCACCTAACCGTTTGTAGCCTACAGAGGCTCACATGCTCCATAGGCACCTTAACAACAACACCTTCTTTGTGTGACCTCTGATTTTGGCCCATGTAATCAATATAAAATCGATTTGCACCACATAAGCTATTGAATGGTCCAACAGAACTCCTTATACTAATTGATTATTGTAAAGCGTCCATGACACTATGATAGGCCCTTAGCATTCCCATTTGTGCAACTTTGCGATGGATATTTCATAATAATCCATCCTATAAATATCGCTGCAAAGTACATTCCTCCTAGCTCACATGTATAATATAATTGAGTACCATATTAGATTATATAAACATTTATAGACTTTACTTCTTTGCAATAGTTAAGACCTCACGATACCCAAACATCATAATAGAACCAACTTCCTAGATTAGAAGTCTCCTGGTGGCTCAAACGAGCAACCTAAATTCCACAAGATTTGTTATAAGCTTAATACATCATCAAGAAGTTGACTAAATACACTCTTGCCCTAGTTTAATAGCAATAAAACCCCTAAAGAATTATTTAACTATACCATTGATGTTTTTTTTAAAGGATTAAGGCTGGGTAAATGTTTCCTAAAACATCCCCAGGATGCACTTATTCATATGAATGCTTGGTCACACATTCATCTCAGTGATCCAGTCTACTTCATAGGCATCCCTATAGCTCACAGTGATGCTGAACCTGGCTCTAATACCACAACTGTAATGCCCCCAATTATTGATGAATGATTGCTGCAGCTTAATCGCCTAATTACGGTTCATTTATAGCGGAAGTCTTTGATCAGAGGCGTTACCGCCGTTCCATAATGGAACAAGGCTAATTGATTTACTAAACCTTGAAACCACCCAACAAAAATGTCTATCTGCTCATACAGTTCGTAATACCCTTGATCAGTTTCAAAATAATCATAATGATAAACGATCTCCAAGATACTTACCTATCATCACTGTAAGCGTTGACTAGCCAACGTTCAGTAATTTTCACTGTTTGCTACCTTCTGACTTGTCAGGGGGACAACTGTTCATTACTTCCCATACCTAAAACAAAAAACATGAAAAACATGCGAATGATGAGCCAAAACTCAGTACGTACATCCCTACACAATAAAATAGCTTATGTTAAATTAGTTGGGTTGGCTGCATTTCAAACATTTTGTTTTGCAAACAGGAGAGAGAGAGAGAGAGAATGTATAGGTAAAACTGCCTTGCTGATTATTATCTGAAAGTAGACCCCTTGGTCGATGTACATCTTGAAACGATCATACTTTAGGTGCTCACCCCCCAGGCCGATCGAGAAGCCTGACTTGACGCCGCGCGTGGGTATATTGGTCGGCATAAGCCTTGATAATTGATGGGCATAAGCCCTAATGATTGGCGGGGTCACTTGTTTATGTATAAAACATTAAGAACATTGATTTATTAAATGCACCTTGTATTAATTTTTCATTGCTGAAAAACATGTGAGTTTTTGAAGAGCACAGGCAATGTATGTACCTGGTCTTTGAGATTCTCTCTCCTTTATAATGAAGAACGTGCGTTGGCAGCTTGAAGCGGCAGATGTGGCCTCATTCCTGCTTTACATATGTAATTCTTTTTTTAATTAGATTATGCAATTTGATTGAATTTCTTGGTTTAATAAATAATTTAAATCCCTTGAATTCTATGCTGCTCATTAGTATGCAAAGAGTTATTGACTTGGCTTTATTTCATTAATATGTAATGAGATGATTTGCTTCATAAATGTTATACATGAATGTTATAAACATGTAATGCGATAATGACGTTGTTTTGGTATAAGCCCGTTACTTATCATTGTTTTGTTAAACTAATAGCTTTAATATTATTATGGGCCATTTTTATTAGAATTATTATTAACGTTGTTAGTACCGTTACTGGTTCTTTCGTCGACCCAATGTTATGCTTTAAGCTTTCTAATTAGGCTTGAACTACATGTCTGCATCGAACCTTGCATCACTACGTCATGGCAATAAAATAACATGACGACAGTTACTACTAGGGTTATAGCTCTAGAATGCTCTGTGATAACCCCAAAAACGTAACGTAACGAACTCATGTAATCACATTTCGTTCAACATAACATCCCAGTCAAGAACTCATAATCCATAAAATGCACATTTAGAATTTCTAACTCACAAAGTTCACACCCAAAATTCATGAAACTTTATCACCAATCTAAAACCGTAAAATTATGATGATGTTGTCCAACTCAATAGTTTCAACATAAATTCGCTGGGCAGATTCAATCTAACATTCATAACTTCAAAACCGTATTGCGTGAATGTATAATACAATCATCAAGTCACGATACCCAATCAATCAAAAATATCACAACTAACATGAAATTATACGATTAGTTTCTACCAATTGACATTAGTATTTTAATTTTCTAAATCATAAAACATTAAATCCAAAGCTTTAGGCTGAGGAAATTGAGAATTATTTACCTTGAATTTATTTTAAGGCCAATCACCTTAATCTCTTCTTCTTCCTCCATCTCTCTCTTTCCTCTTTCCTCTTCTTTCTCTCTCCTCTCCTCTCTTTTCTTTCTCTTTTCTCTCTCCTCTCCTTCTCTCTCCAGCGTGTGGTGTATGTGTGTGTGCCAATGAAGCCGCCCCTCTTATATATATAGCCAAAGCATGAAAAAAAATCTTAGATTTTTTTTTTCTTTTTTTTTGGGTCGGTTTGACCGGTAAAAGTCGGTTTGGCCGGTCAAACTGCCTTTGACCGGCGGTCAAACCGACTTTGAACCCCCCTTTTTTTGCGCTATAATAATATCGATTGGTTTTATTTCGTTCTTTCACCGTTAAATTAATACTTTCGGATAAATTACTGAAAAAGATTTTCAAAGCTTTAGATGTAAAGTTGTAAGAGGAATTGTCATGTTTGACAGATGTTCCATTATTCAGTAGTATTTTAATGAAGCATTTTAATGAATTATTGGAAGAGCCAAAAATCCATTTCGAGGCCATTCTGTCGATTCAAATTGTAATTGTACAATTTTATATGTATTTAAAGAAAATACTGAATTGAAATGCAGGGCCCATCTTAAATGAATATTAGGATGATTCAATGTAATTAATATGAATATTAGGGTCGGGCCGTTACAGTTATGAATCATGCGATAGGCGGTTAAAGGGAAGACAGGGAGTTAGGGAAGTTGTATAAGTTAAGGCAAGTATGGGATTGGATTTTTTTTAAACAACAAAATTACTCTAAATGTTAAGATTGATATTGTAGAATGATCAATGGTTCATAAGTATTATTGCTTCAGAATTTTCGATTGGGGGAGGGAAGCTGTCTCAACCCCTGGCATCTTTACTCTTATAATATAAAGATTTCTTCTCCTAACAAATGTTCTATTTGCATTTTCAAGAGTATCTGTATCTGTCTTATGGTGGATAGTACTATCTCTCGCTCTTGCAGTACTTGTTTCAAGTTTTTTAGATTGGGTTATTAACCAATGGCAAGATTGGTTTACAATTGAAGTCAACTTTATAAATATGGATGATAAGAGTAGATAAATCTTTTCAAAGAGATTTTGGTCTTGTTTAGCAAATAGCTATTAATTGTTTGTATTAATTGTTAGTTGTTAACTATCACTCCTAAAAATTCGGTTTTTTCTAATGGAATTCTCCGACCTATTTCTAGTCCGTCAGACTCCCTGCAGAACTGTAAGGGGCCCTGATCTATGCGACGAAAGTTCCAATGGAACATTAGTCCATCGGAATTTCCAACTGTATTGGTTGACCATTCAATGTCGAGGAAGATTTTGAAAATTTTAGAAATTATAATTTGAAAAAAAGTGGGGTCCAATAGACATATCCGTCGGAGCAGTTATCCGACGGACGTTCTGATGGAATTGTTCGTCAGACCCCTTTTTTAGCCTCTCAAATAGATCTGCCTTCATTTTTTCAAGCATTACCAACAACTTAGAGAGAGAGATGAATCGCCCACCGTCCGTCGCCACCACGTCAGTCCACCGCCGGCCACCCCCAGCTTCTACTACCATTTGTGGTAAAATTTATTTGACTTTTTCAAGTAAGTAATTTTACCTAAATATGTAGTAGATTTAGTAGTAGATTTATAAAATTTAAGATATAATTTGGTAGGATTGTGATATTCAGTAATAATTAAGCATATATGTTGAATAATTTGTAAAAATTTTGTTGAAGAAGATATATATAATTGATGGTTGTCAAAAATGTGAAGTATATGGGATATTAGTAGTTTTATAAATTGTAGTTGATTAATCATTTAATACGTTGTTTGTTGATTTTGGTTTATGAATTTGATTGTTTTCATGTAATTTCTTAAGTATTAAGAATTATTAGTAATTCTTAAGTACTACAAATGTTTAAGAATATATTTGTCAATGGATGGTGTGTAATAACTAAATTTAAGTGCATAGAATTTTATGTTAAAAATGAAAGTATGAACGATAATGAATTTATTAAATAATAGTTTGGACGTTGTCATGGTTCGGAGAAGTGTTGAATAATTAATAAATTATTAGATTATTATTCCGTAAATGTTGAAATGTTTTATGTTGTTACATATGATTTGGATAATGAAAATATATACAATACTCATATTTCAAGTGGTAATTTTTGTGGATGATCAATATGAACGAGATGGGTCATAAGAGAAAACATGTTGCAAAAGGGTATAAAACACATTATTGTTGCTGTGAATGTCGATATCGTCAGTGTGAATGTCACAAGTTTGAACTGCAATTTCGGACATTCAAATAAGTTCAAATCCTGATTTAAATTGTCATACTATGTTATTTTTTCCATCGTATATTAAGTAAAGTATTGACAAGATAGTATAATAATAAGTAAATTATTAATTTTGCTATATATGAAGTAATATGTAATAAATATGTCCATGATTATAAATAACCAAATCACTTATAATTACATTTTTTATAGTGAACAGTGAATAATATGGATAGATCACCCTATTGGATATGGATGTATAAAAGATTTTTACAAGGGGGATAAGGGTATAGACAAGAATTTTTAGGAGTTGAATTATTTGATCAATTTGCAAGAAATCAAATGGAGTTGTAAATAATGGGTATTAGATTTCCTTGTGCCAAATGCCAAAACAGAGCTTATAGAGAACCTGATGATGTGAAATTGCATTATACCAAAACGATTTTGTAAAAGGCTATTAGTATTGGACATCTTATATGGAGATAGAACCTATTGAATATGACAATGTTGGAAATAACAACGCACAAAACTTGTATAAACACATGGTTCCAAGTCCTATGCACTTTAATAACATTGAACCATTTATGGATCATGTTGGAGCATATGGTGAATGATGTCATAGTTACTAATGAAGTTAATGTAAGTGAGCGACCAAATGTGGAAGCTTAAGCATTCTATGATATGCTTAAAGCTGCTTAGAGACCTTTATGGGACAGGTGTAGTAACCACAATGAATTATCAAATGCCATCGGATTGATGAGTATCAAATCTGGCTAGAATAATTTTAATGAGGTGATGCAATTAATGGATGAGAGTTGTCTGATAGGCAATCCTGTGCCCAAAAATTACTCAGAATAGAAAAAGAACGTTCAAAATTTTGGTCCAAATGTGCAAACGATTGATTGTTGCTGCAATGGTTGTATACTTTACATTAAGGAAGATTTAGCACTTGAAAAATGTAAGTTTTGTGATTTACCAACATGGAAGCCAAAGAAGTTACGTGATACTAGGAAGAAGCCAAAACCATATGTGAAAATGTTCTACTTCCCTTGGCACCTAGGTTACAATGCCTTTATGCCTCAAGAATGAATACATGAGGTGGCATCATAACTATAGGCATGAGGATGGTATTCTTTGTCACCCTTCACATGGGAAAGCATAGAAACATTTTGATCGCACATATTCAGATTTTACTACTGAGTCTGGCAATGTGAGACTTGGTTTGTGCACAGATGGGTTTAGCCCGTTCTTGCAATCTGAACGACCTTATTCAATTTGACTTGTAGTTATGACCCCTTACAACCTTCCTCTAAATATGTGCATGATGACACCATATATGTTCTTAACTTACATTATACCTTATCCAACAAATTCGAAGAATAAAATAGATGCGTACTTGTAACCTTTGATTGATGACCTGAGAAGTCTATGGGATGGTGTTCAAACCTATGACATTTTAATGAGGCAGACCTTATTGGTGAGAGTTGCATTAATATGGATAGTAAATGACTTCACAACTCTTGGAATGTTATTTGGATGGAGCATTCATGGTGTTTTATTTTTTCCTATTTGTATGGATAAATTAAAGGCAACACATTTAAAACATGGAGGTAGACCATCCTTGTTTGACTGTCACCATCGATCCCATCGATCCCAGCCCACACATCATGCATTTTGAAAAGTTCGAACTGTATTTTGTAAGGAAAAAGTCATAAAAGATAGTCCTCTATGCAGAAAAATTGGGGGGGGGACTATACCATGAGGTTCAGAATCTTCCAAAAGTAACCACTCGTGGAGTTTTCGTAGTTAGGGTTTTATGCAAAATCTACATAACTGGACCAAGCAAAGCATTTTCTAGGAGTCACCTTATTGGAAAGATCAGTTACTACATCACAACTTGGACGTAATGCACATAGAGATGAACTTTTATGATAACATCATAAATACTATTATGGATGTGCCTGGTAAAATAAAAGATAATGTTAAGGCAAGGCTGGATATGGCAGAGATGTGTGATCGGAGTGAGCTCAATCTAAAAGATGGTGCTATTAGAAGAACACTAAAACCGAAGGCTTCATTCACCCTTTCTTTGGATAAAAGAATGGGGGGTTGTGCGTGGATGCAACAACTAACAATGCCTGATGGTTATTACTCTGAGAGTCATGATTGCCGTGTGTTTTTGCACATGCTCATGCCAATAGCATTTCATGCCCTACTAGATGACGTATTAGAGCCACTTGTTGAGTTAAGTGAATACCCAAGAAGTCTTTGCTCAACATTATTAAGGTCGATAAGCTACAAGAAATGCAATGCAATGTAAGCATCATACTTTGTAAATTGGAGAGAGTTTTTCCTCTAGGATTCTTCAATGTTATGGAGCACTTAGCTATACATTTGGCAGAAGAAGCATACCTAGGCGGTCTAATGCAATATCAATGAATGTATCCATTTGAAAGGTAAATACCAATACTAAAATTTGATCATTCATCTAAATATAAATCTAGAGTTACATTCAAATACTCATAGAAATTACTATCTTTTAGGTACTTTGGGTGACTTAAGAAGAAGATTAAAAAACAAAATATATCCTGAAGGGTCAATAATTGAAACACACTTGATTTTTGGGATATCATAGTTGTGTTCGTATTACTTTAGTTCTAATGTGCCTTCACTGGGCACAAGACGTCGGCGTAATGAGGATTACAATGACGAGCCATAAAATCAGCTCACTTAATCAGTTTGTAAAACCTAAGGTACTCCAGTGGGAAGTCGTACACAAACTTACCTAACTGAGGAAGAGTTACACACTGCACACCTTCACATTTTGTTGAATTGTAATAAGTTTAACCTTATATCGAATAATTTACTTTCATATGCAATAAAATTTACGCCTTATATACAGTAAGTTCAATGTTCACATTTTGTTGAGTTGTAATAAAGTTCAATCTGAAATATGGTCCTAATGAATACCATGTATACAGCTTATTCAAACAACAAAATTAGATGAAAATATAACTTCAACGGATGTGAAGGTAGATGATATGATTGTAGCCGAGTTTATTTGGTTGTTCAAAAAAGCAATAAGATCTTATACTATATATTTAGCTAGTCAATAACATCTTATATAATATGCTTTCCATGTCGACAAACTTTTTAAAAATCTACCTAAGTTGAAATTGTACAAATCTTCAATGGCGAATGCCAAATACACATATATCATTTTGCTCAACGGCCTTTAAGAAAAGTGACATCTCGGTATGCATTGAGATTTAATGGACTTTGGTAAGTGCTTAATGTATATATTATTTTTGGGGTCATTTTGCTACATTTTTAGGAGAATTATGTGCTTTAAGTTACCATCTATATAACTGTATATAAAATTGAGTGATAGCATATTAGATTGACATGTGGATAGCTAGGTGGCATTGAAAGGCGAGATGGCGATATTGGTTTACCTTGTCTTTCATTTACTAATAAAATTTATTGGTGATTTCTTTCATATTAAAAGTGCTCATTATTGCATGCATTTATATGCACGAAAATGTTGATTTTTTTATTTTAAAAAATCATCCATATCCAACTTTCTTCCATTTTTCTATGTGGTAGAAACTGCTAAAACTTAAAATTAAGGAGTAAGATGAGATTTTTCTTTTGATGCAATTTTATCAAGTAGGCACAACAAGAGTGGGATGAATGGGTGATATTTTTCAACGGAATTTTTATGTTGAGTTGGCAAAGTGTTATTGGCTGATTTTTTTCTTTTTTTACCTCAATATTTGTAGTTATTATTTATGATTTAAAATTTTAAATATTTTAATATTTTAACATTTTCTTTGACATTTTATTCGAAGCTTTTAGTTCTGCTAGAACTTTTAAATTTGGTTTGACCATAATAACTTGTAAAGTGTATGAGTTGCAATTATTGTTAATGCCTCATCAATGCTTGATGATTTTGAAAGGAACATTGACTACTTGGCTTTTAAATCCTGAAACTTATGCAAAAGAAGTATTGTTTACAATGATCCTTTAAAAGAGCAAGTCACGCAACATTTCTATATGTTTACATATTATAATATTAGTAAAATACAATTTCATAGAGAGATATTTGGTTGACAATGTATATGTTTATAATTTTATATCTTGAGTATTAAGTAAGAGGTTGGTTGAAGGCCCTTCTATACTCCATCTAAGGAGGACCCATAATGTACAATCAAATTTTGTCGTAAGTTAGAATTTTAAATATCAAATATCAACTTGTATTCCCTCCATCATTGCTTCTAATCTCTCATTCTTTTTCGTTTTTATTGGGCTCACCCTTTTAAATTTTCATGCCGTATTTTTAAAACAATTTGACTTGTAATATCTGATCTTTTTTTTTCCCATTTTTATTATTCTCACCCTTTTGGATTTTCACACTAAAAGTTTTTACTTTTGAAAAATTTTAATTATCGACAAAACCTGTTTGTTTTAAATATACCATTAAAATACTCAAACACGTTTAACTATAACGTGAAACTTTTTTTAAGATTAATTATATTTCATGATTAACATATTATACATTTGCACGACCTTATAATTTTTGAGTAATCCAATATTTATAGAAGAAATTTCTTAAATAAGTGAGATAATTTATTTATTTATTTATGGTTAATTTCTTAAATAAGTGACATAATTTATTTATTTATTTATGGTTCAAATTAGCCATAAAAATAGTATGGATGGAGGGATAATCGAACTTGAGACCTAATATACCCAGGACCTCAATAAATAAGCGAGATAATGAAACACGAAACTCTTTTTTGTATTGTAGGGTAGAGATGTTACACATATAAAATAGAGATGTTGAATTACTCTCTTTTGTGCACATTTGTCTTGTTGAGATTTATCTTATTCCACCATTTTCATTG
Source organism: Carnegiea gigantea (assembly GCA_029747015.1). NCBI lineage: Eukaryota > Viridiplantae > Streptophyta > Magnoliopsida > Caryophyllales > Cactaceae > Carnegiea > Carnegiea gigantea. The sequence continues at coordinate 88,458 of JAKOGI010001108.1, forward strand.
TTCTTTTTTATTTTTATTTTTTAAATATTATTCACTTCATTTTTATTAATCAAGAAATTACCTAACATATGTATATTAATCGATCAGAGAGAAAAAAATTAAAAGTAAATAAATATATAAATGATAAATCACACAGACACATTTATTAAAAAAGTAAATCAAAACAACCCCTGCATCGCAGGGGTATAGAACTAGTTTATACTCCTATTCTCAAGTTATGCTTGGGTATAGTTGTTTGATAATATTTATAGGTTTTGGACTATTTTGACCCAGTATTTGACCCTCACTTGAGTATATTTCGGGCCCCCACGGATGCCCATGTGATGCTATACCCGTGTAGCAGGAGAAGAGTAGAAATTAGGTCCTACCCAAGACCACGGTCCATCCAGGGTGGTTGCCACGAACAGTGGCGAGCTACGTAACTGTGGCCTCTCCGTCTTCCTTTAGCTATGTGGCTAAAAACTCTCATGTTTTTCTATATAAACCGTCCTTCAGCAGTAGAAACAAGAGAGAGAATAGCATAGATTAGTTCACTTTCTTCCCAAATTTCACTCCTTTTTAGTTAGGATTTTTAGTTTGCTTCTTATGCAAGTGAGAAGTCTTGAGTGTGGAGTTTAGTTTTGCAATAGTTTGAAGACCTTTGTTGAAGGCTGTCATTGTCAAGCCCTTGCCTCTTAGATTTCGCTGAATCGTTGGTTATTTGTTGAATTTTTAATCATGTGTGAGTAGTTTATCTTGCCTAGGGATTTATTTGTCAATGAAAGTGTAGTTAGATCATGTTTTAATCAATAGAATTGTGTTTTGTTTCATGAGTAGTTTGACTTCGTTTTATCATGTGATTATCATGTTGTGAGTGGATTTTTGGCCAAATTTTGCTTACGCACTTAAACAATTGAGTGACGAACTGAAAAGTGAAATTCGATTGTTATGCTGCTTGATAAAACCCAATTTAGCGATGACTCGAAAGAGAGATTTGCATGTTGGGAGGACTAGAGAGTGATCAAGAATATTTAACTTGGATTAAGACAAATTAGTTTGAAAGAACGACTTTTGCTTAGTTTAAGCAATTTGGTTGATTTCAAAAGAATAGACTAAATTCTCGATAGATTGCAATTCCTCGAAATTACCTGATTAGAGAAATGCACATGTTAATCATTTTCATCCAATCGCCTTTCTTAACTACATAAGTCCCTGGGTGTTTTTCCTTGATTGAATTTAGAATCAGTTGCTTTGAAGTTGTTGAATCAAAACCCTTGATTAGTATTTGCTTAGCATATTCTGATGGACAAAGCTCGATAGATTACTTTGGTCCCTGAGGACGATCTTTTTATCTATACTATAAAAACCCATGCGCTTGCGTCAGTGGTCAAGCTTTTAGTGCTGTTGCTAGGGATCAATTTGTTAACTATTCAGTTAGCCTTATGAAGGTGACTAAGTATTTTATTATCTTTTATTCTTTTTTATTTTTTCTTGTTTGATTGGGTTTGTAGTGTTGGTGATAGTGCTTGCCAGAATTTTCCCCATTTATGCGAAGTCCATTCCATGCAAACCCGATCCCAAGATCGAGAGGACTTTCCACTTAAGGAGGAAGAAGAAAAATATTGAAGAACAAAGATGCGAGCCAAGAAGAACTCTAGCAAATATGGCCAGAGGAGGAGATGACCAAAGAAGGACGCTTAGGGATTTCGTTACCCCTGGAGTCCAAGGAATCGCCTCAAGCATCGCTCGCCCTAATGTTGATGCAAACAATTTTGAGCTCAAACCGGCACTCATTTCTACGGTGCAACAATTTCAATTTGAAGGAACTCCTTTGGAAGACCCGAATTTACACCTCTCAGTCTTTTTACAGGTGTGTGACATGTTGAAGCTTAATGGAGTCTCCACTTATGCTAATCGAATACGATTATTTCTCTTCTCACTAAGGGATAAGGCAAGAGTTTAACTGCATTCTTTGCCATCGTGATGTATCACCACGTGGGATGAGCTTACTAGAGCTTTCCTCGCCAAGTTTTTCCCTCCAAGCAAAATGGCAAGTGTAAGGAACCAAATCATTAACTTCACATAAAAAGATGGTGAGACACTCTATGATGCTTGGGAGCAGTCTAAAGATTTGTTGTGTGTATGCCCCCATCATGGTCTTCAACGATGGATGATTATCCAAGCTTTTTATAATGGTGTGACCCAACCTATAAAGTCCACTATTGATGCGGAGGCAGGAAGAACCTTGATGAATAAAACTGAAGATGAGGCCTATAACCTAATTGAGGAGATGACACTTAATAATTTCCAATGGTCCACCAAATGAGGCCAACCCAAACAGGTTGGAGGTAAGTCTGAAGTTGATGCACTTACTTTACTTTCTGCTAAAGTTGATGCTATGACACGAAGATTGGACCGAATGAATGATAATGTTGTGAATTCTAGTGCCCCTTCATTATGTGAAATTTATGGTTCTATTCAGCATGTGACTTTGAATTATCAAGTTGGGAGTCCTTTTTTTCAAGATCCTAGTGAAGTCAACTGCGTCTAAAATTTCAACCCGAGGCCGGCCAATAACCCTTATTCTAGTACCTATAATCCGGGTTGGAGGAATCATCTGAATTTTTCATATAGGTCTAATCCAAACCCTTTGAATATGCCCCCAATGAATGCTAGACCACCTCCCCATTTTCAAAGACCTTCTTTCTCTCCTCAAGTACCCAAAAAGTCTAATTTAGAAGATGTGATGGAAAGTATGCTAATGGCACAACAAAAGCAGGATAAGTATATTAAGCAATTAGCCTCTAAGGTTGATATGCGTATAACTCTTAACAAGATCTTGGGAGCCTAGATTGCCCAAAAAGCTAGCTTTTCATCTATGCCCCCAGATAGACTTCCTATCAAGCCCGAACCTAACCCTCATGAGTATTTTAATTGTGCCACCTTGAAGGAAGAATTAGAGGACTCTATTGACCCCAAGGATGTACCGATGGAAGAACATAGAGAAATAACCATGGTTGGAAGTAAGGAGAGAAATGATGGTGGCAAGGCCACCACATTCATAGCGAATAAAAGTGTAGATATCCCCACAACTTTTCCACCTAAGCTTCCTGACCTAGGCAGCTTTTCTATCCCCAGTATTGTAGGAAGGTGGAAATTAAAAGAGCTTTATGCGATCTAGGTACAAGCATCAGTTTAATGCCATACTCTTTATTTCAAAAGCTTCACCTAGGGCCATTACAAACCACAACCTTTTCACAATTAGCAGACAGTTCTGAAACTCGACCCATAGGCAAATTAGAAGATGTGGCAGTCAATATAGTAGATATTTGGGTATTGGAAGACTTTATCATACTTGATATGTCCGAGATCGATGATGCTCAAATTATCCTAAGTGGGCCCTTATTAGCTACCACAGGTTGCCATATTGATGTAAGAAATGGACGAATTACATTTGAAGTGCGAGGGTGTAATGCTGAATTCTACTATATGAAGGAGAAAGTGGTTTCTCCTAATTCTTCCGTATTGGATGAATTTCCCCCTTCCCTTGAGATTAACATGGAGGATATCTTGAATTGTAGAAATCTTCCTGACTTTAACTAAATTTTCCTTGAGGACCTCGACTAAAAGTATGTTAAGGTAGAGTTTGCTGCCTAGCATACCAAAGGTTGACGCCCACACTTCTAATGAATCTGTTATGAGTGATTATTGCAGATTTGCTGAAACTATCCTCTCTTTGCTTCTTATGAAAGGATTTGAAGCAGATTTGATTTGGGGGTTGAACAAGGTGATAGCAGAAAGTCCGATGGGCTATGTAAGCCATTTATCCTGTATGCCGATAGTGCATTGTGGCTTAAATCAATGATGACAAAGGACCTTCAACCAGAGCTGTTGAAATGGTATATTCAATTGAAGAAATTCGATTTTGTGGTCCGTGATAAAGCTAATGTCCATACACTCACATATCCGGGCTGAGCATAAAAGAAGGGTCAAGCTCTTGACCTTAAAAGAGCGTTTCTTGGGAGGAAACCCAAGCTCTTTTTCTTTTAGCTTTGATTTTCATTAATTTTTGTAGTTTATGCACAAAAAAAAATGAAAAGAGAAAAGAATAAAAAAAGAAAAAAAGGGAATAGAGAAAAGAGATAAAAATCAGTTTGGCACCACGGAGTGGGGTGCCAAACCGGAAAATCAAGAAATTTTTTTGCGTCAGCAGACACCACGGTCCGACTGTGGTGAATCCCACGAACCGCAGTGACCTGCTATGGCTCGCGGTCAAGGGTTTTGACCATAGTGACCCCTCATTTCCACATTCTGCATCTTCATCTTAGAGCCCCTCTCTCTACTTCCATTTTCTCTCTCTCTAAACCCACCATTACTAAGCCTTCAATCCTCCCTCATTTCTTCTCATTTTTCCTCCATTTTCACTCAAAATCCATCCTCTTCACTTAATCTTTCTCTTTCTTCCACAAATTTCCTCTTTTTCTTCTTCTTCTTCTTCTTCTTCTTCATTTCACCTTCACCCATCCACCATAATCATGTTCTTCTTTCTCTATTTCTTCTTCTTTTTACTTAAAATCTTCATTTTTCTTCCTCAACTTTTATTTTTTAGGTTTTTGTTTCAATTTTTGTTTCACTTTGCAACTATGGCACCTATCAAAAGACAAAGGAGTGTCAAGGAGATTGGATCATCAAGCCAAGTACCATCCCGACTTCAAAGGACCTCTCAAAACTCCACCAATGCACACGCTCAAAGTAACATTCCTCACCCTTTTGGTTCAACAAATCCTGATCATATTGCAAGATATAATTGTTTGAATGAACACATGGTTGTGGCAACCCGTTATTATGACAAGGAATTGTTAGCAAGTTTAGGAATGCTAGATGATATTAGGTGGTTGTATGCACTAGGTGGTATGGGAGACATCATTGAAGTAAAAGAGCATACATACAAGGACTAACCCTAGAGTTCTTGAGTACACTCAATGTTGAGGTCACTAGAGGGCCTCAATGTCAAGCCGGGTATATTTCATTTTATTTGTAAGGATAATTATACGAGTTGAACTTAGGTACCTTCAACAGTATATTCAATTTTCCACCAAGTGTGGATTTACTGAACCAATAAGTCCCCCTCGAATTCAACCCAAATGCATTTTGGGGTGAGCTTTCGGGGAGTGTTTGGTACAGTGCTAGTTTATCCAAGTGCACACATATTAGGAACCCTTACATTCGCATAGCTTAGCATATCCTAACTTGTTGTTTCTTTGCTTGGGATGATAGTTTAAATGTCCCGAGATTATCTGAGTTATATTTCTTGTCTTCTATGGTTGATAGTGTCCAACTTAACCCCGGTTCGTTTTTGGCCAGGCAATTGTATAGTGTTGCCATTAGCACTAAGTGTAGGATAGTCATAGGTGGTATTGTGACTACTATTGCTAGATTGTTGGGTATTGAGCCCAACTCTGAGGAAAGAGTCTCTAAGTCCAAGCAGCTTGATCAAGCCGCTTTTGAGATCATGAACTTTTGTAAAGCAGAGGCTGGGCGATTATGCTGGATTTACCCTGAGGATCAGCTTTTGTTGCTTCCCAATGTCGATCGAACCACCTTACTTCACCGGGCTAACCTTTGTGGGGTACTTGGTGATGCCGAGGTTGTTCAACCCGCACCCCATCCTGCACCTCCTTATTCTAGTCAAGTCAGGCCTAGCTCTTCCTCCCAACCACTCTCTACGGACAATGCTGACCTACAAGCCACCCTTAGGTCCATTCAAGAGGAGAAAGTATCCCTTCGAGCATATGTTGCTTCTGAGAATGCCGCTCTTTGGGACTTTGTCCAAGAGCGCCACGACGAGCTTTGTGGGATACTTGCTACCCAGATTCAACATTTTCTAGAACTATAAAGCTTGTTTAGAGACTTGGCGGGATTAGAATATGTCTTATGGCCACCCACCCTGTCCTCCTCCACCACCTCCTTTCTGATTACTTTTTGCTACTCCCTTTCTCTTTTTTCTATTATGTGCCCACATTGAGGGTAATGTGTGATTCAAGCATGGGGGAGTTAGCCATTATATTTAGCATCTAATGCCTGATTTGTTTTGGTGTGCTTATGTTTTGTATATATTATTTGTGATTTTTTTTGAGTTTTTATTGTAGGTTTTAGTTTTATTTGGTTAGCAGCATTTTTAGACGTGCATTTAGTTTTCTTTTCATTCTAGATTGCATTTTCATTTATTTTTTTAGTTTCTCTTCATAGTTTTTGCATTTTTAGGATCTTAGTTTGCATTTTGTTATTAGGAGCATGCACAAAAAAATGAGAAAAAAAGATAAGAAAAAAAATCCTTTAGTGAGGATCTTTGTAGACTAGATAGACTTCTTTAGTTTAGTTTAATCCTTTGATTCGCCCAATTGTGCATAACAATGTTTGAATAAGTGCGAGTTGATTACCCCATATCTCTTTACATGAATATTAGCATGTGCTTATTAATGAGCTAGTTATCACCTTCGTAGATGTGCCATGAGGCTTTGAGTTTTTAGAGACTATTTATCGATGTAGTCTTATGTTTCTTTCATCTATGACTCTTCCTTGACATCATTTCTCTAGAGCTTGCTTTAATTCTCATTCATGATCACATTTTGCATATGCATTTAGGCAATATGATCGAGGCATTCTTTGATTTGTTAAATCCAATGGCCAAATAGCCACCTTTGTTGCGTATTATGCCCTTTGCTAGCCTTGTTGAGTTTATATTCGCTTTTCTTGATTTGAACCTCCTACTATATCCTATGGCCAAATGATTATCGTACCCTTAAGCCAAGACTAGAGGAGCGTTTCATTCTTTTGCATCAAGTTTGATTGGGGACTAGTAATGTGTATTGAGATCTTTTAGTCAAATTTGGTTGTTTGGTGAAAGGATGTGTGATCATGTTTGATAAAAGAAAATCCCTTGTCTTTTTGCACAAAGTTTAGAGAAGAGTTGGAATTCAAAGTTTGGTATGGATTTACCTTGGCTAACTCTTTTGGGAAAAAAAAAACAAAAGAAATAAAAAAAAAAGAAAAAAAAAGAACACACAAAAAAAAGAGAATAATAAAGGGAGTGTTACCCTTGTTGGAATTGTAAATATTTATGTCTTTTAACTCTTTATCTCTTTAATTGGGGATGTATTTTGTTGATAAATTGTATTGGTCTAGGGAGGATGTTGTATGATACATTGGAAACATTTAGCTCTTAGTCTATGGCTTCTAGTTTCACATTTCTAAAACATTTATTCCCCTCTTATCTTTACCCATGGCCCTATTACAACCTTGTGAAAGTCCTCATGATGGTCTAATGTGTTCGCATTTTAGTTGTGGTGAATTTGAGAATCTTGTCAACCTTATGGTAGATTTGAGTCTAAGGAATGAGAGTTGAGGGAACCTTCATATATATATATATATATAGTATATCTATATATATATATATATTATATATATATATTATATATATATATATATATTATATATATCTATATATATATATATATTCAAACACAATGAGTGATGAGTGTCACATGACTATAGTAAGGTTCTACTGCTATTGCTAGCTCTATTTATTTCATATGTTGAATGATTGTATTTGAGGTTTGAGGAGATTGATTCAAATTTGACATTGTAATCTATCAAGTGGTTTTCGAAAAGTTTCATTCCCTAGTCTGTTTACTAAATGATTTTTACATCTTTTCAGGCTAGTTTTGGATCGATTTTGCATTGAAACACTGCCTATGTCTATCCTGAGGAGATTTTGAATAATTTTCAATTTTAGCGTTGCTTAGGGACAGGCAACAATTTAAGCAAGGGGGAGTTTGATAAGTACTTAATGTATATATTATTTTAGGGTCGTTTTGCGACATTTTTAGGAGAATTATGTGCTTTAAGTTACCATTTATACTCTGATTCTCGTTTCGTGCTCTGATTCTTAGGGTCATTTTATGGTCATTTTGCGACATTTTTAGGAGAATTATGTGCTTTAAGTTACCATTTATACTCTGATTCTTGATTTATGCTTGGGTATGGTTGTTTGATGATGTTTGCCGGTTTTAGACCATTTTGATCTAGCATTTGACTCTCAATTGAGTAGAAATTTGCTTCCAGCCAAAACCATGGTCCAACCGTGGTGCCTGCCTTGGACCATGGTGAGCTATGTAACTGTGGCCTCTTCATCTTCCTTCGGCTGTGTGGCTGAAAACTCTCTCATGTTTTTCTATATAAACTATCCTTCAGTAGCAGAAATAAGAGAGAGGATAGCATAAATTAGTTCACTTTCTTCGCAAATTTTACTCCTTTTTAGTAAGGGTTTTTAGTTTGCTTCTTGTGCACGTGAGAAATCCTAAGTGTGGAGTTCGGTTTTGTGGCAGTTTGAAGACCTTTGTTGAAGGCTATCATTGTTAAGCCTTTCCCTCTCAGATTTCACTGAATCATTGGTTAGTTGTTGAATTTTTAATCATATGTGTGTAGTTTATCTTGTCTAGAGATTTATTTGTTAATGGAAGTATAGTTAGATCATGTTTTAATCAATAGAATTGTGCTTTTGTTTCATGATTGGTTTGATTTCGTTTTATCAAGTGAATATCATGTTGTGAGTGGATTTTTGGCCAAATTTTACTTACGCACTTGAAACAACTGAGTGAAGAACTAAAAGGTGAAATTCGATTGTTAGACTGCTTGATAAAACCCAATTTAGTGAAGACTCGAAAGAGAGATTTGCATGTTGGGAGAACTAGAGAATCATCAAAAATATTTAACTTGGATTAAGACAAGTTAGTTTGAAAGAATGACTTCTACTTAGTTTAGGCAATTTGGTTGATTCGAAAGAATATAATAAATTCTAGATAGATTGCAATTTCTTAGAATTACCCGATTAGAGAAAAACACATGTTAATCATTTTGATCCAATCACCCTTCTTAACTACATAGATCCCTATTCTTGATTGAATTTAGAATGAGTTGCTTTGAAGCTGTTGAATCAAAATCCTTGATTTAGTATTTGCTTGGCACATTCTGGTAGACGAAACTCGATACATTACTTTGATCCCAAAGGACGTCTTTTTATCTATACTACGACAACCCGTGCGCTTGCTGCAGTAGTCAGATTTCTATTTCACAAACAAAACATGTGTGAAGAGAAAAACACTTGCGATTGTGGTGTTTGTGTGAAAGGGAGCGGGGAAGGTAGATTTGAGGATGATTATTATGGAATCCTCTAAGAGGTTATTCATGTTGAAATCTCGGAGAACCGGTTAAACAATGTATGTTGTTCAGTTGTGATTGGTTTGATAACACCCCTCGAGGTACACGTTACCCCAAACTATGTCCCTTTGTAAAGGTGAATAGCACATGAAGATATAAAAAATATGACTAATTCATATTTGGTGCTTCTGTAACCTAAATGGTGTACATGAGGTACCCGAATGGAATAAGAGATAAATCTAATTGAAGAATTTTCATACCTAACATTCCTAGACTTAAAGTGAATAATGAATTCACTTTACCAATTGCATTTTAAGAGGAATGTGTGCCTCATGTGACACCGTTGAATGACACAATTCCTGTAACTTTGTTGAATGAAGAAGAAGACATTGAAGAGTTTAATGAAGATGGTTAATGGAGATGGTGCAAATAAGAGAAGTGAAAAGGAGGAGTGGGATGATGATTATGAAGATACTGAAAACAAAATATATGTCCACCTTGAAGACTCTAATGATGATAATGAAATTGAGGATGATGACTAGACTACTCCTACCAAATTGTATATTAAGTCAATTTAAGTACTTTCAGATTGTATGCAAGTAGACTTTGTTGAATGATGATATCTTTAGTACTTTAGTGTAATTGTCATGGTTTGATTTGGTGAAATTGGTTATTTGTCGTCACTATATATTATATGATCACTACACTTTATATGTTTGTCATAAAGATGCCAGGTATGCATAGGATGACAATAAAGCCCTTACCTATTTAGAACTAGTAAAATCCATCGCAGTTAAAACCCAAGCGGGTGGTAAAAATGAGTTTTCAATGGGTATGGACCGAGTATTGAAAAATGATTATGAGTATATGAGCATAGCCCCCACCCACCCTATACCCATACCCTACCCGTACCCGTACCTTTACCCTTTTTTATAATAAGATAAAAAAATTATTTTCATTTAACATTTTTTTGGTTTAAGTCCAATCTAAACTGTTCTAACAAAAATGTGTCAGATTTCGCATTTCTAAACAATATATTTCTAAAATATCATAACTTTGCAATCTTATAATGACAAAAATATATATCGTACTTGGATATGAAAAGCATATGGGTATTAATTTTTATCCTCTATATGAACTCGAATGAAACCCGCAAACCCGCAAAATCCGATGGGTATAGAATATGGATAAGGGTTTTATTCTTTAATACCTTATGCGTACGGACTTGGGTATGGGTACGATTTTCAAAAACTGGTATGGGTAAGGGTACGGCTCAACTCGCCCCATAGCCTCCGCATTGCCATCCCTAGGTATGCAACGTGGACGTGGTGGAAATCAAGGAAGAGGTCGTACTAACCAAAGTGGCCTACAAGAAGAGGATTTTCAAACACCAATTTTACTATTTTGATCAGTAAAAAACAACTAAAATTTTCCAAAAAGCCCTTTTTATTCAAAAAGCTCATGCAACTGGACACCTCCTGTTATACAAGATTTATGGACTTTGTTGAAGATTGTATCAAGAAGCAACAGTTCAGTAGAATAGGAACATGCAAAAGTGTTTAGTTAGTTTTCTCAATTGGAAGATTTGTTTTATTATCTTAATTTTGCATTTATTTGAGTATGATATCAATTGTAGATGCTATATAATTTTCGATTCATGAATTCATCATTTACTCTAGAAAAATAAATAAATTATTGAAATTTGATTTCATTTTTATTGGAGTTAATAGTCCTAATAGGACCTCAAATTTGGGATCACTGGTCGTTGAGGACCTGTATTTTTTATTATTGTCCATTAAGGACCTCAAGTGGATATTTAGGGTGTATTTGGTAGGGGAAAAAATCATTTTTCTGAAAAATAATTTTTCCATTTTAGGCCATTTGGTAAAACAAGGAGGGAAAATCATTTTTAGGGGAAAATCATTTTATTCCATTTGAAGGAAATTGTTTTGCCTTGAAAAAATAGGGACAATAATTTTCCAGGCTCGATTTTCATTGCCCAATTTTATCTCTCGTTCTTTTTTCTTTTAACTGTGCCTAGGATCACTTTATTTTCATTCTTATTTTGTCTCGCATTCTTCCCCTCTTCTTCATGTTGATCATCTTCATCGATGATTTCCATTGTCAATCTCTGCAATTATTTCTTGAGCTCTCTGGCCTTGTGACTATTGCCCTTTTGAAGAACTGTGCAATCTGAGACACCCATTGTCTCCCTGTTCGCCATTTTCTTTAATATAGGTTTAATATCACTCAAGTAACCTGGGTAATCCTTGGAAATAGTGAAAATTTTGAGATTCATTAATGTTGACTATCTCTTTTTATGGGTATATTATCGGGTATATTTTTTACTAATATTTTGGGTTTGATTTTGAAGAGGAGAGAGAAACAAAAATCGTTGGTTTGGTTGGGTCAAAGCAGTGAGCAGGGAGGAGGTTGATGATAACAAGTAATGAAGTGAGGGTGGCAGCTTCATTCTATCAAATAGCAAGAAAAGAAGTGGAAAGAGAATAGTTTTTCATTCTACCAAACAGCTGAAAATGTAAGTGGAAAGTTATTTTTCTTCGGAAAATATTTTTCATGGAAAATGATTTTCCCCCTACCAAACACACCGTTAGGATAAAAGTAACTGGAAAAGGATAATACAACTTTACAGAGTAAATAGAAAGGAAAAAAATAAAAATTAAACCATTAATGTGGCGTTGGTTGAAAGTAATGCAATCACTATGTAATGGAATCAATCATATAATGTGATGGTCAGTGTAATGGAATAGGATAATAATTACATTATAATGTTTGGTTACAAACTTTGTACAATTGTAATGGGATGAATCAATTTACAAACAATACTTCATTTTACATGTGGTGTGAAGCAATTGCAATTCAATTCATTTTTATTATGCCTACTTTAATTATTTGTAGCTTTGTGGATAATTTTCATCTAATATCTGATCATTATTATTACGATGCGTCACATGAGACTTCACTCTATTTTCTCTAAATTACAATAATGTAATATTATTCAAGTTTAGCAAGTAGATAGAGATGATGATGATGTTGATGCTGATGATGTGAGTGAGAGAGAGAGAAAGAGAGAGAGATTTGTCTAGAACGTATATAAATACAGTTACAATAATATGATAATGGTTCGGGTTAAAACTTTTTCTAACATGGAGATGAGAGAGAGGGGCAAGGGGGCTTCAAACATTTAAAAACATGATGATGTAGTACTAAGACATGGGAAGTAAATGAGAGACAATGGAGAGAAAAGAAAGAAAACCCCTCAAATATAATAGTGTATGGTTGGATAGACTTTGATTCAAAGATATGCAATCATAATAGTCTAGAAAAAGCCAAGTAATTGTATTTGCATATATTAAGGTAAATGTGATTATAATATAATTTTGATTACATTCTTTAATGGTAACCAAACATAGTAATGGAATCATCACTTTAATTACACATAACCAAACGAGCCATAAGTGATTGACAAGGATCTATGAATTTTACTGCATTTTTTTTAGACATGAAAGAATAATGGAGAAAGAAAATAAGAGGAAATAAAGATTTTAAAAAGCCTTTTTTCAATATATTATGCTTATTTGCATATAAGCTATAATTTAATATGGAAGAGGCCCTTTAATTGGTCTTAAGTGAAACATAAGAAATGCTAAGGAAAGAAATATAAGAATTATAATATTTTTTCAAACCTAAAACTTGATATACTAAAGTTTAAACCAGAACTTGTTAATTATTTATACGTTATTGATGGGAAAAAAAAAAAAGAATAACACACAAACCACTAACTACACGATGCTTTGGCCCTTTGTGGCAAAAAACTGTTAGTCGTTAGCTGTTAGCTGTTTGTATTGGCTATTAGATGTTACCTGTTTTAATCAGCTGTTTGCATTTGCTGTTTGAATCTGCTGTTTAGAAAAAATATTTAGTAAAATTAGTTATTTTTATATAATGTATTTGATAAAATTCGATTGATACTCATATCTCTCATTTACTATTGAATATTTTTTCATTAGTTGTACTTATTTGTATTTTCTTGTATTTATCTTTTATTTATCTTGGGCATCCTCGCTATGGAATCTTTCTTCTATAAAATGTTTTCGCATTAAAGGTTTTCGCAAAATCTTTCTTCTATAAAAGATTTTCACAAAACTCTTTTCGTAGGTCTCTTGGAATCAGCTTCTCTACGGGTAGGAATGCCGGTAGGGGTAAGGTTGCCTACAGCTGGATCTCCCCAGACCCCACGAAAGTGGGACCCATACTGTGAGGTATTGTTGTTGTTGTTGTTGTTGTACTTATTTGTATTTTATATGAATTAAATTTACATGAGATGTATAAATCACCTTCACTCACATAATCTCGGTTTAGTACTAATTCTGCCAAATAGGAATTAAATCTTTTTATTGATTTATACATGACTTGTTTTTTAATCAAATTTTCTTTGCAATTTAAATTAAAAGTTACTTGATATTTGAGGCCCATAAGACAACTTGTTTTGTTGTTCACTTAGATAAATTTCTATTTATTATAAGTCTAATTTTCTATCAATATGAATTATTGTTTTTAGGTTGAAGGGATAAATTGAAAATTCAAATTTGCATTACATTTAATATTACTATATAAAATTAGTAAGAATTAATGATTTTATACTTTTTTTTTAATCAACCTTACGTAAGTTTATGAAAGTTTAGGTTACAGTTGATCATTATCTAATTTGAATTTTAAGTTGCAAGTTAAAACTTAGTAGAGAGAGGGCACAAAATATATAAATTTCATTTATACCACTTAATCAATGGCATTTACGTCTTTTATATTAAAAACCTAAATAGCTAACTTGAAAAAGTTATGAATGAAAAAGTTATTTCAAAAAGTCGTTCACAAGAAACAATCCAAATAGCAGTTTGACTTAGTTAAATAGCCAAAACCACCCATAAAAGCTATTTTTGAACAAAAAGTCATCCAAAAATCATCAACCAAATGCACCATTTATATTTTCTGCAATGATTTTGCTTTTTGTAAAGTTGTTCAACTAAGTGTCACCTCGATATTAGAAATATTAGGTGGCCTGAAAACAATATTAGAAATTATCACACTATAGTTGTATGCTTCTTTTTAATTCAATATGTTTGATAGTAACATTTTGAAGTTTCAGTAGATTATTAATTTATGTTATTACAAGAAAATTGAAGTAAGATAAACTTCACAATTATAAGAAATTAACTTCGATTTAAGATTTAAGCTTACTATACTAAATTTTAGGTTGTATTGTGTGTGCAACTCCTGTTATGAAGTTTTTCTTCTTTTTTTGCTTCAATATCTCTAATATATATGCACACACAGATACATATGCACGTATGTGTACATGTATATATATAGACAATGACATCTTTGATGCTCCATTTACATAAATTAAGTTCTTTTTCTCTATTAAAATTAAAAACTACTATTTTCTCCAAAAAAAACTAAACAAACATTTAATGAAAGAAAATAGTGTTTCTTGCATAATATAGTCTTACTTAAGAGATGTCTTCAGATGGCAAACTCAGGATGACTTTTAATAGTTATGGGGATAATTAATTACTTGGTTAGGGCAACTTGTATTAAAGTTGCTCATAAACAAATACTAGTCGTTCATAAGTTAAAAAGTCACTCCAGAATGATATGTTAATCACCCTAACACCTTTTGAAAAGTCATCTCTTAGAAAACCCAAGTCATATCGATACTTTTGGGACGATCTCTGTTAAGAATTTGTGAAAAAATAATCGATATTCTTATACAAAATTTCTAATATTTTATTTTTTTCATTCTTCATTTGTGTCCCCAAAAAATCCATCATATGGGTCCCATGCCCCATAGCATGGCTATCTCCGACCTTGCCTGGGATGCCCCTGGATTGGATAGCGTCACACGTTTATGGGGTTGCGCCCAGTGTTCAGGGGCCTGCAGCTAGCATTCAGGGACAATAATCAGCGTTCACGAACTGCAACTAGCATTTAGGGACAACAGCTAGCGTTCAGCAACCCTCGGCCGACATACATGGATGCTTTCGTGGGTATGTCTGGGGGACAGTTCCCAAGCCTCATATCCATGCCCTTAGAACCCCCGAGGTCGATCCTCGGGATTTAGGAGCTTCGCCTGGGACAGCCCCGGGCTATACCTTAGGACATAGGGTACGCCTCGGGCTTCCCCCGAGACACACCCTGGCCGATCCCCGGGACATGGGAACATAGCATGGGCCTGCCCTGAGACCGCCCTAGGGCCACACCACAAGACTTGGGAGCATCCTTTGGCCTTGGACTAGGATTGTTTCCGGGTGATGTACAACACTCAAGGGCACGCCTAGTGTCACGGATAAGAGTCTCACATCGAATAGGTGATAGAAGGTTCCTAGGATTATAAGCAGTTGCACTACACACCCCATCAGACTTGCCTTTTTGAGAGAGGGTAATGACCACGTGAGAAGTGGTATTGAAGCCAACCTAGACCCGATTCCGATGTCTCACCAAGAGCTCCGACGTAATGCGATAGGTATCGGAGGGGGCCTTATCTATGATGAGGGCATCATAGGATTGGATGAGAGAGAGTGTCATGAAAAAAAGTCCCACATCGGATAAGTGATGGGGGATTCCTAGGCATATAAGTGGTGACGCTGCACACCTCATCAGACCAGCACTTAGGGGAGAGGGTAATGGCCTAATAACACAAGGCGTGCCGTTGTGTCCCGCACATAGCCACTGAATGGCCCAGTTGAAGGTGAAGACATGCTCCTGGGTCCCGAGGGACGAGCTCGGGGTAAGGCCAATGCATGCCCCAAGTCCTGCATATCACCGACGAACGGGCCCGGGCCAAGGCCAGGCCAGACCATGCCCCCAAGTCCCGCACATCGCCTTTAAAACAGCCAGATGTAAGCCAAGGCATGCCCCTAAGTCAAAAGAAATGCCCCCAAATGGCCCCGATTCATGGCCAAGTGTCACGGGGCCATTACTCTCTCCCCAAAAGGGCAGTTTGATGGGGTGTGAAGTGCCACTTCTTATAGGCCCAAGACCCTCCCATCACTTATTTGATGTAAGACTCTTATCCATGATCTTCTCTCCCACCCAATCCTGTGACTCCCTCATCACAGATGGGGCCCCTGTTTGCCCCATTCTGTTAGAGTAGTTGGTGAGACATCAGAGTCGGGTTTAGGTTGGCTCTGATACCACTTGTCATGGGGTCATTACTCTCTCCCCAAAAAGCCAGTCTGATGAGGTATGTGACACCACCGCTTATAAGCCCAAGACCTTCCCATCACTTATCCAATGTGGGAATCTTATCCGTAACACTTGGCAGAGGATTGGGGTTATTTTGGGATGATGTGCGAGACCCGTGCACATGCTTTGTCTTACTTCGGGGCTATTCCTCAAGACTAGGGGGCATGCCTTGGCTTTGGATCGGGGTCGCTTGGGGGTAATGTGCAGCACTGGGGGGTATACCTTGGGCATGCCTCGGGCCCTTCCCTCAGAACCTGAGGGCATGCATTGGCCTTAGATCAGGGCCACCCTCGTGACTTGGGGCATTTCGTGGCATTACCCGGGGGGTCGTTCCCCGACTTTTGGGGGCATGCCTTTGCCATGCTCTGGGGGCCTTCCTCGGGACTTGGGGATGTGTCGTGGCTATATCTCGGGGGCCATCCTTAAGACTTGGACAGCATATCGTGGCCTCAGCACCAACCCCCACTGTGGCTTAGAATGTTTTCCTTGGGATTTGGAGTCACTATGACCTTTTTAGAATATTTTCCATTGGCCATGATACCTCCATGACTTGGAACATTTTCCCCTTAGAACTGGGCACTTCCATGACTTAGAATATTTTTCCGCTATCGCTACTCAGAATTTTTTCCTCGGGACATAGCACCGCCATGACTTATAACATTTTCCTCGGGACACGATTCTTCCATGACTTAGAATATTTTTCCACTGTCTCAACCCCGGTTGCTAACCTCCTAGGAGCGGAGAGAGTTGAGTTGAGGAAACTTGGGAGGCAGAGGGATGAATTGGAATGACATAGGGTTGAATCTCAGTTGATCGTGGTAGCAAGCCACTCTTCCACCTAAAATACCTCATCACATATTTAAGTCATCTACAAAGGATTCAACTCGCTGCTCGGTAGGAATTGTACTTCAAGGTAGTCATTGTGGTGCATTTGCCACGCTGACTCAGCCTACGACACGTGCCCTTAGGGGCTGAGGTCCCTACTGCAAGTCGGTAATTGGGCGGCAAGAGCATGCATCGCTTCTGGCTCATATTCTGACTTAGACGCATTCAGTCATAATCTAGTGCACATTAGCTTCATGCCACTAGCTTTTCAACCGAGCACAATGGTCAGTTGTGCAAATTAATGGTTCCTCTCATATTAGGTTGATTTACCATCGCAACACTATCATCAGTGGGGTAAAACTAACATGCCTTACGACGGTCTAAACCCAGCTCACGTTCCCTATTAGTGGGTGAGCAATGCAATGCTTGGTGAATTCTACTTCATAATGATAGGAAGATCCAACATTGAAGGATCAAAAAGCAATATTGTTGTGAATGTTTGGCTGCCACTAGCCAGTTATCCATGTGGTAACTATTCAGACACCTCTAGCTTTGAGTTCTAAAGGTCTAAAGGATCATTAGGCCATGCTTTCACAGCTCGCATTGGTACTCAAAATCAAGATCAAACAAGCTTTTCCCCTTTTGTTCCACATGAGATTTCCATTCTCGTTGAGCTCATTTTAGGAAACATGCTTTATCTTTTAATATATGTGTCACCCCAGCCAAACTCCCTAGCTAATAATGTCCTTACCTGGATTGGCCAGTGAAGCAAGCCTTAGGTCCAAAAGGAAGGGCGATACCCTGCCTCTAACTCACGAAATAAGTAAAATAATGTTAAAAGTAGTGGTATTTCACTTAGTTGAAGCTCCCAGTTATGCCACACCTCTCATTTCATTTCACAAAGTCGGACTAGATGACAAGGTATTTGACTACCTTAAGAGAGTCATAGTTACTCCCGCTGTTTATCCATGCTTAGTTGAATTTCTTTACTTTGACATTTAAAGCACTAGGCAGAAATCCATCCCCTGGCCGGCACGCTGCGACCTACCCTTGCAGCAAGACTAGCTCGAACAGTCCACTGATAGTCGATGGGTTCGGAACTGGGACCCCCGCACCCAGCCCTTAGCACCACTCCTTTTCCCGAAGTTATAGATCCATTTTGCCGACTTCCCGTGCCTACATTGTTCAACTAGAGGTTGTTCACCTTGGAAACCTAATGCGATTATAAGTATGACCAGTTATGGTTGGTACTAGGGCCTTAGGATTTTCAAGGGCCGCCAAAGGCGCAATGGACTCCACATAACGTGCAGTGCTCTTCCAGCGATTGAACTTTACCTCCAATTGAGTTGTTTTTAGGGTGGGCAGACTGTTAAACAAAAAGATAACTCTTCTTGATGCCTCCTGTGACATCTGTGGACTTCCTAACGTTGCCGCCAACCCCCGTGTCCCAATTCAAAAATTTTAACCCGGCTCCCTTTTGAAGCTCATCCGTGAAATGCGCTGTTAGACGGGGCTTCCCGCTACTCTTAGGATCGACTAACTCATGTGCAAGTGTCGTTCACATGGAAGCTTTCCCCCTTCAGCCTTCAGAGTTCTCATTTGAATATTTGCGACTACCACCAAGATCTGAACCGACGGCCACTCTGTCCTTGCTTGTGTCATAGCTTTTTCAGCTACTGCTACGTCATCCTACTCATCGGCGCTTGACACTTGCCCCAGCAGCCGGGTATACGTCATGTGCTTCAGTGCCATCCATTTTCGGGGCAAGTTGATTCAACTAATGAGTTGTTACATACTCCTTAGTGGAGTTAGACTTTCATGATCACCATTATGTTCTCTTAATTGACAACACCCTTTTGTGGGATTTAGTTAGTGTGCAGTTGAGCACCGTAACCGAGCTTCTGGTTCATCTCGCATTGCTAGTTCTGTTTACTAAAAAAATGGCTCACTTGGAGCTCTCGATTCCGTGGTGCGGCTCAACAAAGCAGTCGCTCGGCCCTACCTATTAGAGAATAGGTTGAGGCCATTACGCCCTTGATGCCTCTAATCATTAGCTTTACCTTATATAACTCATGTGTGAGCTCCAACTATCCTGAGGGAAACTTCGGAGTTAACTAACTACTAGACGGTTTGATTACTCTTTCGCCCATATACCCAAGTCAAATAAATGATTTGCACGTCAGTATCGCTTTGGGCCTCCACCAAAGTCTCCTCTGGCTTCACCCCGCTCAGGCATCGTTCACCATCTTTCGGGTCCCAACAGGTATGCTCTCACTCGAACCCTTCTTAGAAGATCAACGTCAGTCACGATGCACCCGTGACGGATCCCCAATTTGCTTCATTGCACCGTACGAGTTTGCTCGCCTATTGTCTCATACACATGTCAGAGTCATTGGTTCATGTTTCAAGGCAGGCTGAATAGAGGCCTCGCAGGCCTATGTATGGAGTACGTAGGTGCTGAGGCACACACTCACGGGTAATTTTGGTTAGAATATTTACTAAATGTCTGTAACGGACAATGAAAAATAAATATACTACTCAATACCTAAGTGATACCAAGGTTGAGCTTCTGTGAGGGTGTTACCTCTTTTTGTTGTCACCATAATCGAGTTGGAGTGCATTAAAGTAGTTTTCAATATATGCTAGAACTATTCCCTTTGTGATGCAAGGATTGAGTTAGATAATATATTAATCTTCAAAATTATCAATACTTCATGAACAATATTGTTTTCATCATTAAGATTTATTTTATTAGTTGAACGATCTTTCTATCTATTGAATTTTTTAGTTTTACACATGTGCTTTTCGTATCTGCAAGTAAATATCTATTAATCATATTTCTAAGAAACTGATTAAGGAGAAGGTGAAAGATCTTGTGCAATATATGAAGAAAAATAAAAAAGAATTGCATGCATGGTAAAAGGCACAAAATGAATTAAAGTACTAAATAATATGCTAACCAATAAAATTACAATACTTGGCAAATACATTTGAAGTCACTCAATTTCCTCATTGATAATAATTTGTTGATAATATTAAGATCATAATGGATATAAAATGGTAAAATATATATTTTAAAAATATACTGAATATGTTATGAAAGCATTAGTGATTGATATGAAAAGTAACATTTTTGTAACATATTAGTTTGCATTATGTAATGATACTTAAACGAATCATATATTTATCCATATGATCATCTAACCTATGGCTCCTTGTTTAATATTCTAAATAATTATTTGGTAATCGATGACTCGATCAAATCAAGAAATTCTATAGTCAAAAAATTGTGTGCCTTATTAGATTTTCAATCATATGATCATATCCCATATTCATAACTAAAACTTTTAGGTAATTATTCCTTTTACCTTTATCTTTATTTACCATTTAATGAAAGGTCACTTCAATTGACTAATAACAAACCAATTGAAAAATATGAAAAGTTAGCAAAGAGTAAAAATAAAAAAATTAGAGCTAGAGAGATATGTTAATTATCACAAAATATGATATAAAGATAAAGCATAAATATAGTGTTAGCCACTAATTTTGAGACACTTGTCAAAAAAAGATGCTAGCACTCAATTATATATATATATATATATCTATCTAGACTAGTACTATGCCCGTGGATTGCATGGTTGTGGATTAGATCGATACGTGACGAATTGACTGAACATAATCTATAAATTATATATAAAATTGAGTGAAATCACATGCTTTTATCAAATGTTGCAGTGTTGTTTGTTCATCTCTTTTCTTTTTCTTTTTTTTTGTTATTGCCCTTTTCTAAATGACTTTGTGTTTATTAGATAATTAACCTCTTCCTATGTTAATGATACATGCACAACTATATTATGAATAACAAATGAAGAGTCGGTTAATATTATTGAAGTGGACTTTTGCACCTAAGATATTCGAAGTATAGTATTCCGTAAAGACCATATCAAAACTTTAATAAAGACTTTATCTGCTTTCATATTATTAATTTAATGAGACCATATTAAGATTCAATTTTCTAATATTGTGTTATCCCTCAACTGTAGGAGACCACCCAAAAGAAAATGAAGACAATAATTAGCACAAAAAGGAGAAAAATTAGATTTTTTTTACCCATGAGCACGAAATTTTTTTCCAGTCCTTTCTTAAAGTTTGTTGAAAGGGAAAAACTAAAACTTATGTCTTCATATGCTAGGAGCATTATCAGTGACAACTTTGATTGTAGTTTCGGTAAGAAAATGTAATCATCAATTTGTTTTCTACCACAATACGCCTCCTTTCTTTATTATTTTCAGCAAAGAAATTTTCACCATGTAAATGTTTCCTTTAAGGGGTAATCCATAGAGTTTATGTACAAAACTTCCTTTGATGGTAGCATGGATATGAGAGTCTTGCAAAGAAAGAAAGCAAGGAAAAATCTATTATTGCTTTATTGATGTTGTGGGCAAAAAATAAACTAAAAGGAGAGATAAAGGCAAAATTGGCATAATACTTTCAAGGGAGAAAATTACTTTTTCATTGATAAGGACCATTTCTGTACTAAGAAGATCTATTGGTTGTTCATGTCGAAACATCCCATAATCTCAATATCCAAACTTTTATCGCCCAATCATCTTTGCCGGAACTTTGCTTTTCTAAATATGACATAGTCTTATGATTGTTTTGGATGGTCATAAATTAAACCCAAAATTCAGCGCATGTAGGGAAAACTAGCAACAATTAGTACATGATTTTTTTTCCCGAGAAAAAAAATTAGGAAAAGCCAATATAACATCATTTACCTTGGCGTATCGAAATTTGCTAATAAACTAATGAAACAAATAAATCTGGAGGACAGAGAAAGTATGGAGGATAGAGTGAAAATAGGATGAGTTTCTTTGTACACATAGCATATATTTGTAATTTTTTTATAATATATAGATGATATTTAAGTATTACATTCATAAAGGCATGATCAAAACCTTCCATCCTTCAAATGAGACTTAGTCAATAGTGTACAATATGTCTGATTCTTGACAAAGAGAGAGGAATAATCGAGAGTTGTTAACAAAGGTAACAATTGAATTGTCCTTTTGTTTTCAGTTAGTGCTGGACAAAGGGTGTGAATCATTTTTAAAATAAATGTCTAGGGTATTATATCACATCAGAGTATTGGTAATATACTTGATGATAACACACAATGACAATACACATAACAAACATTTACATTCTTGTAGCTGAGTATGTCTTGTAAAAAAAAAAGGAAAAGATTGTTTCTCAAAGAAATTAAAGATTAGTAAATTTGAATTATAATAATCTCCACCATTTATATCCAAAATATATTTATGACTTAGTAATATTGATGTTGTTATTTCATGATGTTAATATCTATTAGGAAATCCCAAACTACTTTACATATTGTTCAAAGGAATATAAAATTGATTAATTAACTCTAGATTTAAAATTGGAGTTGAATGATTTCTTGCATGTTTTTTTCTTGGATGTGTAATATCATGCTTGAGTTAATATTGACTAAATTATTTTACTTTTAAAAAATTAGATCACTTTATACTTTTAAAAATATGTCAAAAAATTAATTCCATAAAAAATTTATAGATTATAATGTCAAGTAATTTGTATGTGTCTATATTATATATATATATATATATATATATGTATAGAGATATATGATATATGATTATATAGATATATATATATAGATAATAATATGTATATGTATATATATATATAGATATATATATATATATATATATATATATGCACACACATATATAAATATATATATATGTGTGTGCGCGTGCGTGCGGGGGAGGGGAGGGGGGCAACCACTCGAATTTCTTCAAATGTAGTGAGAGGATTTTTCTAATCTAATTACTTGTCCAAAAAGCTTAAAATAATAATTTCATAAGTTATTATAAGGCACGATTATCACGGAGGGCTAAGAAATACAGTATACGAGAAGGATTTTGTAAAACAAATTGCAAAGCTGTGAAGGATGATGGAATTTAACAGGGGATAAAATATATACATTTAGCTAGATAAATGAATGAATGACAACCCAAATAATGACAATACACATAATGTTGTGTTGTATTGCTGTGGCAATGCACATAATGCAATTGATGACTTAGCCGATGACATGAAAGACACATGCCCTAATGTCGTGCTATCACTCAATTTTAATACTATTTAGATAGATATTATAATTACAATGTTTTTTTTTTTTTGGAATGAATACTTTCACC
This sequence comes from Carnegiea gigantea, assembly GCA_029747015.1. Classification (NCBI taxonomy): domain Eukaryota; kingdom Viridiplantae; phylum Streptophyta; class Magnoliopsida; order Caryophyllales; family Cactaceae; genus Carnegiea; species Carnegiea gigantea. Next base: position 111,989 of record JAKOGI010001108.1, read on the forward strand.
ACATTCAATCCCACTAAAAGCAATGCTTTCAAATTCTTCCCCCATCTTTTCTTAACACTTGAATTTTAAATTTAAATTTAAATTGTACACAATGAAAATTTGAATATAACTATCTAAATTTGGAAAAAAAATTCAATCAAATATTTTAATATGCTCTCAAATTCCTTCCCTCATTAACCAAAGTGGAAGGAAAATGAATTCTATCTAACTTTTGAACATAATTTTGTGTCTTCCCTTTCATTCTATCCAATTTTAATTCTGTTCTTGGAATCTTTTAATTTTGTCTACGAAAATTATATATCAATCCCTATATGACCAAATAAGTAGTTAACCTAAGCCAACCCCACCAAAAAAGTCTAATTATTGTAAAATGAAGTTATTGATGATGGTGATGAGAAATACGTACTTTTTGTTGCTACAATTTGGGTTTTCAAATTGTCATTACATGTTTATTTATAATCTTGCGTTAGTTTTCATGTCTTCAATGCAGCTTAAATTTTCAAATGCAAATGCATCAAAAATAAACAATGAAACGATGAATTGGTAAGGTTTTGCATTTTAAAATTGATTTGAACAAATTTATAAATTTTGGTGTTTTTTAGTTCAACTAAGTACTTGATTTCTCCTGGCTCAAGAGCCCAATTGTTGAAGTTTATGTATAATAGGCTTAAGCACGACAACTTATAGATTGAGATTTTCACTTTACTTTTTTTATAATCTTCCCCTATGAATTCAAATTGATTTGGCTTGTGGCAAATTTTTCTACTTCGTAGGTGTTTGCTTTAATGTCCGTTTCTCAAGTTTTTATCCATGGTTAGATATTGAGGTTATTGTGGCACATTTATTATTTGTCTTTGTGAATTTATCCCATTCTTCATGTTCTTACAATTCAGACAAATAGACAATTTAGATTATTTTGATGGGATGACTTAAACCTTAGAGCAGCAAGCAATAGGTTTTTCCTATAGGGATAGCTTCCTAAATGCTTTCAATTGGTTAGTTTTGTTAGTATTGTCTAGGTTTAGTTTCCCTTTTTAAATTTTAGTCTTAGTTTATGTAGCTTGTCCTCACTGTTGAATTTTGATTTATTTATCTTTTAATATTTTTTAATTAGGATCATGGCCGGCATTCAATGTTTGAGTTTGCTTTTGTTTTAATTCAAGTAGATGTAATAGAAACTTGAATGTTATATTTTCAAAAAATATGGGAGCCATTGAGAATTAGAGAAGCTTGGAGATATGGACTATGAAGCTATGGGAAAAGGATTCTTGGAGACATATCTTACCACAGGCCAGGATTGTTAGGAAAAATAGACTATTTTCAGCTTTCAAGCTTGGCAAAGAATGAGTATGTATAGGTTATGCATGAAAAAATCCATGTATTTTGTCTATCGTGAAAGAAAAATTCTTGAAGGCCAAGAACAACATGCCTTTTTTTGGTGAAAAGAAAGGGGCAAGCCCCTAAAGAAGTCTATTAAACATCAGCAAGGCATAGCCAAGCTAAAAGATGTACATCTTCCAGCAACAAAGGAAAAGGAGGGGGTGGGGGGCTTTCAACAACAGGAAGTGATGGAAATTGTTCTACTCATGTATTAGGTAGAGAATCACAGACTTATTAGTTAACTTCATGATACTAACATATAATTTTTCCTTCCTAATTATTTAGCTAAATAGGTTTATGACATTCCTTGATGATTTGATAACGAAGAGGATGACCTTTTAAAATAATTATAAGCATCTAAGGACTGAAGATTTCTCAAAATCAATGGAAAATAATGCACTAAATTATATTCTGCTGATAATTTCATGATTTTGTAAAAGAAGATTATCTTTTTGAGGTAGATGACTAAAAGAGCGTCCTCTCCCCAACACCAAAAAAAAAGGAAGAAAAGTTTGATTTGGATGAAGGTGCCTCTAAATGGTTTCTTTCCCTTCCTTTCTTCTATTGCATTATCATAGACAATTTTTGACAATTTCTATATTTCACATTTGAAGAAATGCATCACCATTATTTTGGTTCGTAATAAATTTGGAGTTTGTAATGAACTAAAAAGTTTAACAAAAGATTTAAATATCTCCAGTTTGCACTAGATCCAATAATTGAGGGGGGGAAGGTAATTCAAGTCAATGAAAAAATAGAAAATATTATTAATATTTTACAAAAATATGATCAAATAGTTGGGTATGACATATAGTACAATTATTTGGTGAATTTATGACCAAGCTTAAGCCTCAGTATTTCTTAGAGTTAGAAAGAGTTTTTAAATCACTCGGCTTTTCTTTACCCAAAAACATTATAGTAAAAAAGGCACTAATTAAAAGGTAAAAAAAAGTACCAACAGAAGAGAAGTTGAGAACATTGATCATACTAAGTACATATAGAGTATATGTGGATCTGATGATTAAAAGACTTCTTTTTTTTTAAAGGCAGAAAATAGTAGTGGATTTTACTTGTTGATAATGTCTAATAGAATTATGATATTGACTTATTATATAAAAGTTTACCATCAATTTTGATTTCGTGTGATTTTAGAATTCACACATGATCACTTTCAAGCAACAAAATTCCTATTTTTTCTTCATAAATAGCGCGTGCAACGACACGGACACAAACCAGTAGTTATATAGATTTTTTTTAATTTTTTTTTTCAGTTTTAAGAGTCCCTCGTGCGCTCTGCGTCACTCATGCGTATCACGTTTCAACTTGAAAGAAGACAGAACATATAGGCAGAGCGGTAAGGCACAACGAAAGCGCCGAACCTTGAACACGACTGACATCTCCTCCTTGGATTCTGCCATTCATTCAGGTTCATCCGCCCGGGGCAGTTTCCAGGCAACCGTGAATCGTCCTTCTCCTCCCTTCTTCGATTTTCTGTCGCCACTGTTCAGGTTAGGTTTCAATTCAACTTTCAACTTTGGATCTTCAATTTTAATTGTTATTGACTTATCGTAAATCCGTAAATGTTAATTCAGTATTTGGATGATTTGAATCATTTCATCGTGTTTAATGGATCCTCTGTGGAGCATTTAAAAAAAAAAAAAGAACCTTTGTGGCCTTCTTTAATGATTATTGTTTTAGCAATCATGGGCTTTTGTCCAATTTAATCGTGAGTTTCTGATTTTTCTAATTTGGGTGATCCCTCAACTGTGTGCTTCTAATTGTTGCAAGCACGTGTTTTTTCCCCTAGTTTGCGAGATCTGCATTGGGTGTTTAATTGTGAGTTATTGAGCCAGAATTTATAACATTTACAGTGTCAGTTTATGTTTATTGCATACTTAATATTTGTGGTCTTTTTCTTCAATTGAATATCTGTAGTCTAGTTGAATATGGATCAAACCAACTCCATTTTACGATAGTTGAAAAGAAAACACCCCAAAAAAGATAGAGAACATGATTGAAGTGGTAGTGCAGTGAGTTCTAATATAACAAAAACTCTCAAAATGATGGGGGAATGGAAAGTGAATCCAACATTCATAACAAAAATGAAGGAGATGGACCAAGTGTGAGTGAGCCTTTTAAAGAAAGGGAACTTGACTCTACAACCAAGTGTGTGATCCTTTCTTGAATGATTGTTCAGTTTGTTACATAGAGATGTATTTGGCTCAACTTTTGACAACTCTATCATGTATCGATTTCAAAGCATGAAACCTCAGGAATGACAATTGTAATAATAAATTTTGTAGTATTCATTGTATTAGTTATTTTTTTCTTTTATGATGTATGTGCTGGCGGCTAAGCAGAGCGTGGTAATGTATCCCATCTTCTTCAGCTCTGGCAGTTTTGACCTTTGGAGTAATTTTTGCCATTTTTAGGTGAGCATTTCTTAGATTTTCTTCTTTCTTCTTTGTTTTCTCCTGTATTTCATACTGTCCCTCTCCTAATTGCTGTGAATTTCCCAAATTTCGTAAAACTATGTCAATTTTGTCTTGCAAGTTTTCACGCTTAAGATGACTTTTGACACTTATATGCAAAAATTCTGGTACTTGAGAATTGGTCTGTGTTGTGCTCATGTACTGTTTGTTTTGCTTCAGGTCGGATTTTATCACTACTCTTTACTTGAGAAACATGGAGTTAGTTAACTTAGGGTTTAATCCATTAAGCATTCACACGCTACAGTGATGTGAGTAGGTTTAAATTGGTTCTCTTCTTCCTGTTGGGTTAAAACTTAAAAACCTTACATATTGAATACTTTAATTGATTAATTGTTTGAATTAAGTTTTCATTGAGTTAATTAAGTTGGACGTTGGGATCGATTCTAATTATGAGAATTTTGATTTTATTCAGTGGGTAATATGTAACTTGATGTGTGTTATTAATTTCTTGGCAGTAATTGATTAACAAGATAAAGTTTTAAAAGGCAAAATGGATTAATGCTCTAATTGGTAATTTTGAAATTAGTTTTATCAATTAATTAAAAAGTCTATTGCCTAGATTAGTGGTATCATTGAGATATTTGTAATTGGATATATCTATAGCTTAATATTGTTAAATTTGGCTCTTGAATCGCAGATATGAACTTGGTTTCTCTTCATACAAATAGAGCAGCATGGACACAATGACAAGGCAAAAGGTTCCTAGTCATAGACCAGTAGAAATAGAGGCTACATTGCCTGATGATATAGTGGAGGTAATATTGTCTCAATTGTCTGTGAGACAATTATTACGATTTAGATGTGTGAGCAAATCAGGGTGTGCCCTGATTGATAGCCTTAGGTTCATCAAGAAACAACACGAGAAGCAGTATTCCATCTTCAAAGAGGAGGGTAACATGCCTCTTGTTTTGGATAGTGGACGATCTGTAGCAATTAATGGTGATCCAAGCCAATTTTACCTTCTCTCTAAGGGGTCTGAGGATGTTCCTCTATGTGTGACTTCTGATTTGGAACGTGATAGCACTCCTTATTCCCCTATGAATTTAGGACGATTTAAAACCCTTAGACTTTCAGGGTTTGTCAATGGTGTTGCTCTCCTTGTATGGGAATATCGTGGTGACCAGAACTCATACTTCGCCTTATGGAATCCAGCCACCAGAGAGTTTAAGGTTGTGAGTCCTCGTAGGCCACGTTCACACAGGAAAAGACAGGGTAGTATTATTTACTTGGGGTTTGATCCAAAGTCTAACGACTTCAAGATTATCAGATCAATCGATTATGAAGATCATGCTGGAAATGATCTGGGCATCGGTAAGTATGAATTGTACTCGCTGAACAATGACACCTGGAAGAGCATCAAAAGCCCATGTTAAGCTTGTCGAGAGTTACAAATTTTACCACTACTTCAGTTATTAAATACTTTTTATAGTATAGGAAAGTAGGGATCGATCCACGAGGAAAGATTGTTGTAAAAGGCTAGCTTAATCCTAAATGATTTTACTTATCCAATTTATTAAATCTAATCTTAATAATTTTAAAATAATTAAAATCTAATGAATAAAAATCTAGAAAAATACCCAATGATGCTCCTAAATATTTGGATTATATTCTGGAAAGAGAACAGTAAAAAGTTTTCCTAAATAATCTAGAAAAATAAAAACAGAATAGTAACTGAAATTCTAATTAAAAATCAAAACAGAAAATAGTAATCAGAAAATAAATATTAAAAATGTCAAACAGTAACCTAAAATATTATTCTTCAGGTATATAAGCTTATAACTCCTCAATTGTATCCAAATAAATTCAGAAAAATCAAATCAGAAAATTACCACAGAATATCAATGCAGGATATTAAATCTGAAATTTGAAATAAAATAATCTGCATAAATATAAATACGAAAATAATCAAGAAAATTACCCTAATTTTAGGACACAATTTTCTGGACTTAACAATACCTAATAATCGTGATTTAGCAAATAAAATCGAAATTTTCAGAATTAATAACCTAAAAATCTGCACATATTAATTTCACAAAATAATTCTGGAAAATTATCAAATAAATTCCAAAAATTCGGAATTAAATACGGGCACACTAGGACACTATATAAACTCTAGGAACTGATAAAATCGAAAAAGAACAAAAATAACTATTTTTAGTCTAATTTCTAACAAACCGATAATTAAATACTAAAACTGAATATCAATCAATCTAAAGTTATAACCACTCTAAAAATCAAAATCTAAGCTATCTAAAATTACCTAGACACTCCTAAAAGACTATACTTTTGGGGGGGTTTGATTGTAATTATATTGAAGCTAATAAAAATAGAACAAAAATTATCAAACTAATCAAATTAACTCTAAACAATAAATAATGATCAAAAGTTGTCAAATTTATGAAGGATACTTAGTATAATCTCAATCCACCATGCAAATTAATATTTATTATTAACACACAAGTTAATTTCATTCATGAGTTAAACTGTAGAAGACATCCACCAGCGGTTCTTCCCTATTTTTTCTTAGATTCTAGTTTAATTAGGTCCAGCCCTAATATAAATCCTACTAGTTTTGATAACCCTCACACCAACGTAAGAATTTAATCAAACTAGAGCATTAAGAATGAGAAAAACATCATTTAACACTTTGTAACCAATTTACCAGTGAATCGATTTAACAAAGATCTAAAGCGATTGCCTAATTAAAAGAGATGGGTTTGAGCCATCCATGATTAATTAGGGTGATACTTAAGTATAAAAGACTATAACTTTTACATATTATAGTCTTCTAAACTATCAATCGAAATTATATTAAATTAACTAGCATGCATTCTAATTAATTTAACACGAATATCATAAACGATAAACGCTAATCGCTATAGAATCATGAATATGAACCAACTAGGCAATAAAGTATAAAACTTGTTTCAAAATAGTAAATTTAGCATGGTTTCAAGAAGATTATACTAAGTAAAAAAGAATTACTCACTCATATTAAAAATAAAATCACAAAATTCATCTAAATAAATCATGTTTAACAATAAACTAAACAAATAAAATAAATTAAAGTAAGAACAAAAAAGGAAAAAAATAAGAAAAGACTATATGGTGTGGAGATGAAGCTGCTTGAAGGCGGCCATGGGGTGTTGAGCAGATGATGATAAGGACATGATGGCGTTGGTGATGCGTGATAGGGTGGGGCGTGTGATGATGATGCAAGATGATGATGATGATGTGTGGTTGTTGTATGGAGGAGGCATGAGTTGAATCAAGAAGATGATGATGGGGGTTAATGACTAGGGAATGCCGTGGCTGATGATGAAGGTGGTGGCCGTGGATTTGAAGATGATGGAAATCATGATATATCATCAGGAAGGAGGCGTTGGTGTTGGGCTTTTATGAGATGAGCTGTCCTGACTTCTTTGGGATGGTGAGGATTATATGGTGGGGATGATTTAAATTAGGGTTAGGTGTGATATGGGCCTAGGCTTAGTGACTAGGGTTTTTTTCTTCTTCCTTAGACTCCTTAGACTTCTTCTCCCTCAAGACTTCTAGCTTTTTTTCAACTCTTGAAATCTTAGTCCGATTAAATAATTTTGAAAATAATATTTTTCATAAATTATTTATTTTGGACCGTCTTTATAGCCAAGCGTGTAAAACTTGAATTTCGACGTCTTCTCTTTCCTTTTTATTTTATTAATGCCTAAGCTGAAAAATATATAAAATAAAGTAAATTAGACGCAATAATATATATAATATAATTAAAATAATTACTAAAACTATGCATGATTTTTGACTTAACAGCCCACTTCCTAGAATTGAGATTGCTGATTGCTTTTATTGTGATGGGTACTTGAATGGTGATTCTTATTGGTCTTGCATAGCAATGGATCCTCCCCATGCATATTTGATTCTATCGTTTGATTTTAGCGATGAAGTTCTCAAGGTTCATGATCCACCTATTGCTCTGGATAACACCCAATATTGCGAAGTAGTCAAATATATGGACTCACTCGTATTTGTTAAACTATGATGGGGATTCTACTATCTGGGACATCTCAGTCATGAGTGGTCTTGATGTTGATAATCATGGGTTTCCATCATCATGGAAGCATTTGTTTACGATCAGACCATTTTCATTATTCTGTGGTTTCACGCTCCATGCATTGTTAATGGATGGTCATATGCTTATGACAATTTATAGAAATGATGGTATGGAGAGCATCCTCTATAATCCTAGTACGAACACTGTGAGCAGGAGATTTGGACTATGTTTTTATGGATGTTATGAATATGTTGAGAGTTTGTTTAGGTTATCAAACAGGCATGTTGATAGTAACTATTTATTGTTATTGAACATTATTGAACCCATGCATAATTCGTTTCCCTTAAAGAGTAAAGGCGGGTGGATTCTATGTTGTAGTTTTGTGTCACTTTAAAAATGTCCATATTTTTCCCGTTCTATTTTTCTGTGGCTTTTATCATTTTCTCTGTGGTGTTATTCTGCTAACAACTTCGGGTGTTACACAAATAAAGCTCCTCCATTCCCTTGAATTTGTTACTAAAAGAACACGCTGGTGTGCCTGGCTGCCTTGGAAAATATTGTCACAGTCACCTTGGCAGTCAATGTGCCCACACTTCTGCAACACGGATTACAGTGCATTTTGTCCTCAAATTTCTGAAGATCTTAGATGTAATACTCGCATTTTATTTAAACTATCTAGCCTGTTTCTTGATATCACAAATCGTATTTTATCGTTTTAGTTAAGTTAAATTATTATCGATGCGCTTGCGTAAACGATAATTTTATTAAAAAGAATATTATTGTTACTTTTATTATTGTTGTTGGTACTATTAGTTTTGAAAATTTTTCGATGATTTTTTATAACCATTAATAAGAATTATTATCGATTACTAAATCGAACAGAATCCCGAACACAACTACTTTGTCAATCTTAGATGTGGTTTCATTAATTATTAAATCGAACATTGGTATAATTGAGAACAAGTAATCGATAAAAAATTATATTATCGATCGGGCTTAGAATATGAGTACAGGAGTAGAGCCAGGATTTAAAGTAAGGGGGCGAAATTAATAATACACAAATTTGCCTAAAGTCAATAAATTTAACACAAATAAACAAACAACAACCAACAAATTACCCCAATTCTAATTTCTAAATTCTCAATCAAAAAAAGCAAAAATTAATTTTTTAATTGATGAGTAAATCTCTAAACTAACCACTTATTCAACACAAATTCAATAAAAATTAGTAAACTAAATATAAATAAGGAAGCAATTACAAACAAAATTAGTTCAACTTTAAATTTTCAACCAAAAACAACCAAGAAGATAATTAGGTTAAAATTCTCATTTTTCAATTCATGAATCGTGAGTAATTCACTAAATTAATCAATTATTTAACATAAATCTAACTAAAATCAGTAAAATGAAGATAATTATTTACAAAATAACAAAATTAAAAACAAAAATTGAGAATTTTTGGGAGTTACCTCAAATTGGGATTTAGGACTTACGAGTTAGGAGGAGAGCTGAGGAGGAGTGGAGGCGGCTGCCGGCACAAGTGGCGGCACTAGTGGTAGGCCTGGCGGCCGGCGGTATCGGTCAGTCGGTGACTGAGTTGGGCAGACTGAAGAGAGTGAGAGAGAAAGTGCGTGGGCGGTGGGTTGGGTAGAGAGAGAGTGCGTCTGAAGATGAAGGCAAAGTAAGACTAGAGAGTCGAGAGGCAGAAATTAAGGAAAATGAATGGGCAAAACTGAAAAAAAAACATACAAGGCACCGCAAAAGGAGAGTTATGAGAGTCAAACCCGTGACCCCCTGAAATAAGTAAACAATAGCCGACCATCCTGCTAGGCACACATTTGCAAAATGTATGTGAACTAATTAATATATATCAATTTTGTTTATCCATAAAAATATCCCATATTTAATTTTTTTCCCAAAAAATTGGGGGGTCAATTGACCCTCTTGCCCCAATGTAGCTCCGCCCATGATGAGGTATAGGTTTAGAGTAGACTAGTGGTGTTAGTTCTTGGGCAAGCTTTAACAAAGGGGGGGGGCGAGGCCCCCTTTCTTTCACAGGGGGAGATCCAAATAGGGGGGTTTCTCACCCCAGCCCCGCGACCCACAACATGAAGAGAGAGAAAGAGAGATTGAACGAAAGAGAGAGAAAGAGAGAGAGAAGAGGGCCAGCCGGGTGGTCGGCGACGTCACGCCGGCGGTAGGTTGTTGTCCGGTTTGCACGACAACCGCGACGGCCCTGGCAAGCCCAAGATCAGAAAGAGAGAGAGAGAGAGGTCGATCAAACTGAGAGTCCGGCCAGGCTTCGGTGACTACTCAGGTCGACGGCGAGGCGTCTCCGGTGGGCTTGGGTTTGGTGACCACCAAGAGTCACGCAAATCAAGGGTTTGAGGGTTAGGGTTTTCAAACCCTATGCGTTACCACTGCTGTGACCCGCACTGCAGGAGTTTGGGCTCGTTAATACTTCTAACCCTAGGGGTTGGGGGTATTATATTAGCAGCTTCCAATGGCTGGCTTATTACGCTGGAGCCTAGACGTGATGCCTAGGCTGGTGACTCTATAACAGAGCCAGAAAGAGATCCTAAAGCCTCTTAATTCTCACTTAGGTGAATCCTTTCTACGAAAGGGCACAGTGGAAAGTCATCCACTTTTAAGGAACACATTCTCATCCTTGACAGCGATAGTTGATTGCACTTGCTGATAGTTTAGTTTATTTGACTTCTGTGAATGTATTATTTGTTTTTCACAAAGTATTTTGGTAAAATAAGTTGTTTGAAAGAATGAAGTGACATGTAGTGCCATGAGTGCCTTAGAGAATTAAAAAGCCAATAGTAAATGTTACTATAGATTGAAAATATTGGGACATTGTTGTCATGTTTGTACAACAATCTACAGCAGTTGCTTCGTACCCCCCTCTTAAAACTATCCTCTTGGTTTCTATCTCTTAAACTCCAACACTCTTCCCCCATCCCAATCAAGAAGAAAGCATCTCTTCCCAAAGCCTCAAAAGAGCATGGAATTTCTGATTCACAACCTGCCATTCTTGCACGGTGTTCGTGAAATCACTTAGGACTTCAAGGTAAAATCCAAAACCGCCCAATGATGATGGAAACACATACGGATTTGAGGATCCAGAGTCATGATGTGGTAGGGCTACATGATTAAGCGGGGGGTGCAGTTGAGTGGTCTGTTTGAAAACACGAGCCTTTGGACCCTAATGCCAATAGTCACCATTATGGCCAAGGATGCCCTGATTTTTGGAAGATGGACATGGAAGGGAACAAGAAGATTTAGTCATTGGATGCTTCAAAAATCATTGACAGGTAGGTATAAGTCTCTCAGTGAGTGATCTACCATGTTTTGACCTGCAATAATTATTTGTAATTATGATTATATGTTCCACTGTTTGATTTCAAGTTCCTTTTATCCTTAGATATTAAAATCAATATTAAAGTTTCTGGTGGATTGAAAATAGCGGGATATTGTTGTGATCTTGTAAAACTGTCTATGGTAGTTGCTTTGGATTCCCCCTGTATGAAACTACCTTCTTGATTTCTATCTCTTAACTCCAGGAACCCCCCTCCCCGAATCAAGAAGAAATGATTTCTCTCCAAAGCCTCAAAAGAGCATGGAATTTGTGACCCAGACTCTACCTTTCATATGTGGGGTTTTGATACACCATTTTGCACTAAGGTGCTGCGCTGTGCTCCTCATAGGGCGGGACTCTATTAGATAATTGTTAGTGCAGTGGGACCCAGAGTTGTTGTTTTCTGCTATTTTGTTCCTTCTGTTCTCAGGTTGTTAGCAAGGTATACGAGAGAGAGGTGCCAGGGGGATATTAATGCATTCTTCCATTTGTACTCAAGGCATAATATGAACTCAATGAAATCCAATTCTTCCTCTCTCCGTTTTTCTCTCTTAGAATTGCGTCATTCTTTTTACTTCTCCTCGAAATCCCAAATTTCCAAGGGAAGCCTTATCATTTGACATCAGAGCCCGTCGTGTTCTGAGCAGCTAGTTGGTAGAAATACCAGCATATCCAACCATTTCTGTATCCCATCAAACATAGACTTCGTCAATCTACCAAATCCATGGCCATTTCTGATAATGCTAGAGGAAATGAGCAAAGAAGAATCAAAGAATTATGCCAAACAATGCAGAATGCCTGGGTTGAGTTCTAGCAATCTATCAAAGCTCAACTAGAAGAACAGCCTATCAAAGCTTAGCTAGAAGAATAGCAGGAAAAGCAAGATTGAATTAATTCAAATTTCAGTGAGTTGATTACAGGCCTGAGCAGACAAGTTCTCCAAATTGCAACAACAACAGAATCTGGGGGCAACAACTCCAATAATGGTAACTTTACTTTCTCCAGACTTTCCAAAGTCGATTTTCCTCATTTTGATGAGGAAGATGTGCAAGAGTGAATTTATAAATGCGAGCAGTTCTTTGAAGTTGATGGAACCCCTAACAATCTCAAGGTGAAATTAGCATCTATATAGTTGACTGGCAAGGCTTTGACCTGGTATCAGTCATTTATGAAAGCCAGGAATCGAGTCTGGCCTAGGTGGGGTGAGTATAAAGGAGCCATTTCAGCTAGGTTTGGTATGCAGCCTTTTGATGATCCTTTAGTTGAAATAATGAAAATCAGACAACAAGGATCTATAGAGCAATACCAGAAATCTTTTGATGCTCTACTCAATCGAGTGGAATTGCCTATTAGTCATGATGTGAGTTGTTTCTTGATTGGCTTATGTGATGAAATTCAATATGCAGTTAGGATGTTTAAGCCACAAACAATTCATGATGCTTATTGCTTGGCAAAACTCCAAGAAGCTACCCTTGCTTCCATCTCTAGGAGAACTAAACCTATTCTAGAGAGACCACCTCCATTTCCAAGGAGCATTACCGGTAATTTCAGGAGTGCACCCCAGCCAGTTCAAAGGTTTTCACCAAGGAAGTATTCCTCTTCCTTTGCAGCCTCTAAATCACATTCTGCTCAGCCAGTTAGCAGTAGAAACTCAGCTACTTCTAATCTTAGGAATCCTAGAAGGTTCAAGTTTTAAAGATATTGAGGAAAAGAGAGCCAAGAATTTTTGCTTTTTTTTGTGATGAAAAATATTTTCCTGGACACAAATGCAGGGCACTGGTATATCAATTGGAGATTCTGGAGGACAGAGGAGGGGATATAGCAGGAAATGAAGATGCATTGCAAGATGTTGCAGGAGAAGGAGAAGTAAATATGGAAGAGGCGGTACCCCACATTTCTTTATATGCACTAAATGGAGCAAGTGCATATCAAACCATGAAAGTTGATGGTAGGCTAGGGAATGCAACTTTGCACATTCTAATTGATTCTGGAAGTACCTATAATTTCTTGGATATTTTAGTAGCTTACACTGCAGGATTAGAAAAATTCCTCCTCTGCAAGTAGCTATAGCTAATGGACAGCAACTCAATTGTAGTACTGTGCAGAGATTTCTCTTGGTCACTCTTGGGACAGCAGTTTACGGCAGATGTCCTCTTGGTACCTTTAGGGCCTGCTCTTTTCCTTGGTCTTTTCTAATTTACCACCTTCAACGACCTTCAATCTACTTCAACCCACTTCAGTAAAAAATACCAATTTTAATCAACTTCAACCCGCCTCCTTCAAAATTTTATTCTCACTATTTTAACCAACTTAAAAATACACCAACTTCAACTAACTTCAACTTGTGTCACCACATATGAACAACGAAAATCTGCTCTACATACAGGATGCAAATCATTTGCAGTTTGTGTCAAGAATTACCAATTTTTTGTTCCTAACACAGATAGCAAAAAATATCTGCTCAATATACAGGTAGAATACATCTACATCGTCTGTTACGAATTACGACCAATGCAAAAAAAAAAAAAAAAGCATCTCTTCCATGCACAGAGTCATACCCAAAACATCTATAAGTCACGAATAACTAACATTTGCTTAACGACGCAAAAAAAAATTAATTATTATTTCTTTAATATATATAACAAAAATTACCTCATCTACAATTTCTGACACGACTAACAAATATTTTCATAACATCTGAAAAATAAATAAAACTTTTCATAACTGTTATTACACTCTTTGTACACGCAATTTCATAAATTATAAAAGTTTTCAAAATATGGGAAATGGAAGTTATATGTAGAAGTGAGAGTGAGTGAGTCAGAGTGGGTGGGCATGGGAAAGAGTGGAAGGAGTAGTATTTTTTTTTTTTTTTTTTTCAAGTATGGGAAGAAGTGGGTAAGGGGGGAAGAAGTGGGTGAGGTGGGAAGGAGTGAGATAGGTCCATTAAATCACAAAAAGAACATGGCCTAAGGCTAAAAAAAATTCTTTAGAACATACAAACATTTATCACTAAAATAAAAAAGTTCATCATGAAACTGATTCAACAAAATCCTAATACATTAAATGCAAACACTCAACTTCAAACCCTAAATCTAAACACCGAAAGTATTGCGTAGCTTTGTTAGATCTATCCAATTTTATCCAAAAGGAATTCATCACCAAAATTAAAAATTCATCATATAAAACACCTAGTAAAATCACTAAATAAATGAAAAAGACATTAAAATATTCATCACACAAATTTAAAGATTACCAAAAACTACTCATTCAATATAAAATAGCCCATAGACATTAAAAAAAACAAATATACATCACCAAAATTTATAAATTTATCAAAACAATAATTGTATATTTAGTATGCAACAATTCAAATATATGAAAACAAACAAATATTCGTCACCAAAATTTATAAACTCATCCAAAATTAGTTGTATATTTGATATAAAATAGTCAAATACAAGCTAACAAACAAACATTCATCACAAAACTGATAAAATTTATCACATTATAATTTGCAGATTGAATATCACTTGTGAGTTGTTTGGACATTGATTTCTTTTGAACAAATTAAGTAGAATAACCATAATTTGCTTAAATTCTATTTTGAAACCAGAAAGTAAAGCAAAAGGATCAACATCCATAAAGTCACCACAATACAACAAAGATATCTAGTCTAAAACTTATACTACAGTAAAATATGCAAAAATTGACTTATTCTTCACATTTTAAAAACAGTCGATCTTCAAATTCATTCTTCACATTTCAAAGTTCAATCGTAAACAATCAATCCATTAGGGTCCTTAGTTCTATGATATCAATTGTGGCATTCTAATTTTGTGATATGTAACTCTCTGTTGCCCATGTCACTCGGAGAATAAGGACCATAGCCCTAAAAATTGTGATGTTGCTTGCCATTTTTGTTGTACGCTATGCTATTAGAAAGGAAAAACATTTTGGTTCATATTATTCCGTATTTGGAGCTTTGTTACAAAGTTACATGTTTTGCAAAGCGCGATCATGTTTTACTAATTGATTGATTGTTTATATTGATCCAGCCTGTGTTTTACCAGCGTGCCTAACCTGCTATTTTTCCGATTTTGCTCCTCGATAGTATCATAATGGCATAGTGGCAGCATAGTGGACTAAGATGTTGTCTAAATGATTTGGCTTCTACTATTGATTTAGTTGCTATTAACATTGTAAGCCATGGATTAGATTCTCACTTACCTTCATTTCTCTCTCTAAAATAAAAGAGGAAGTGAAGGGAAAATGGATCACAAGAATTCTCCACTTGCGTGTTTACTTGGACTGTCATTTCAAAGCCCACGTTACATGTTCCTCCCTCTAACACGTCTCCTTCACTTTTGTGCTTCTCTTTTTTCACTGTCTCTCTCCTCACAGTCACAAGATAATTTTCTCTCTCTTTTCCTCAATCTCTCCCTTCTCATCAGTTTCTCTCTCTT
Organism: Carnegiea gigantea; assembly: GCA_029747015.1. NCBI lineage: Eukaryota > Viridiplantae > Streptophyta > Magnoliopsida > Caryophyllales > Cactaceae > Carnegiea > Carnegiea gigantea. Next base: position 127,736 of record JAKOGI010001108.1, read on the forward strand.
TTCTTCACTCTCTCTCTGTATCTCTCTCACTGACACTCTCTCAGTCTGAGCATGGTATAGCCAATGGCATCATCTTTGCCTTTCTCTTTTGTCGAACAACCACAGATCTGATTTGCAAACTTATCAGGTGAATTTCTCCTCTTTCTTTTCTCTCTATTTACAAAATTCTATCTGAGATTTTGTTCATTTCTGATTCAATTTCTCGTGATGGTCTGCAAATTCTTTAGGTACGGTTATTTCATTTTCTTATTTATTTTCCAATTTTAGGGGTTGAGTGATTCTATTAATTAGGGATTCTATCGTAGTCTGTTCTTTGCTCATAGGGTTTGTTTGGATGGAAGACAAATCCAATGGTTTGCTAAATGATAGATTAGAATAGCATTGCTCTCCCTTTTCATTTTCCTTTCTCTCCCTCTACATGCTCTGTATTTTGGAAGAGTTGTTGAATTGCATGAAAAATCACCCTCAAATATTACAATAATATTTGCAACTTGCTGGCAACCAAGTTTTTGAGTTGTACTGGAATTTAGTGTTTATTTACTAACAAGTTTGGAGGGGACCCATCATAAGCATTTGCATTTAACTTTTCGAACTTTAGTTGACATGGCTGAGGAAATAGCAGTGTCTTCAGTTTTAAAATAACCAGGATAGAATTTGCAAAGAGATAGGCCGTAGGCATCTTCGGTATCCAATTTTAGCCCCCTGTTTTTTTTTGGGGGGGGGGAGTTTGCGTGTTGGGGGTTGTTCGGATAAGCCACAAAAGCAATGCAATACACTGTAGGGAGGGATTGAACGTTAATAGAGTAACCAAGTGAAGAATCAGGCTGGGTTCATTAAAAGGTCAATCAGGAGTTGGAAAAATATGCTAACATTACCTTTCTTGATCAGTAAGGTCAGAGTATAAGAAGGCAGACTCCATTTTTTCTAAACTATCTTTTGAAGCACAAAAGCTCATTCTGTGCCAAACAAGATTTCAATTTATATGAATAATTTGGCACTAAATCAACTTACAAGAGTTTGTTGATTTACGATATGTTATGTTACATCATTTATGCTAAGCCTTCCTAATATTTATACTGCTTTGCAGCCTTTGTCTTTCCTTAAGTAATTGGGGGGGGGGGGGGAGGGAACTATCCTTACACCTAAAATAGCTTAGCAGCCCTATCATCGGTGAGTAGTTGTTGTTGCGTTACTACTGCTAGCCAAGCTACTAAAAACTGTCTAGGGAAGACAATACTACCTCATACAATTTTGTTAAAAGGTGAAATTGTTGAGCTTAAAATTCAAGATGTTTTTTTTAAAGGAAACTTTGTTTTAGCATAAATTTAAGGCTATTATTCCAAAACATATAGATCAATTGTTTTTTGCTAACTTGTCCTTTGTGTCAACGACACTTTTATTTTCCTTGTTCCATAAGTGTTTAACCAACAAACAATCGAGGACACTGACAAATTTAAATCCAAGATATGAGGTATTGGAAATTGGAGAACTTGGAATTGTCCTTTTCCCATTCTTCTATTCTTGGATTTTTCTTATAATTTGCATTTTACATGAGGTAGAAAAAAAGTTGGATAATAAATTTTTGTTGGGTTGTGTTTCCATCTTGTTTTAGTATTGTGAAATTCAAGATTGATTTGATCTATTACTCAATTATCATGTAGCAAAAGGTAAGACTATAGTTTGAGGAAGGTTTTCTGGCTTTTTCTGATGATATAAATACCAAGTAAGTCTCTCACCTATTATTTTTTACAATTGTGTATCTCTATGAGCCTTAGCTGTTGCTTATACCTTGTTTTATTAACTGTATCTTCTATACATTTACATGTACTCAATGATTAGTTTGCTTATTCGATTTTTGTACAAATTTCTGTTTTTACTTGTGTTAGTCTTAGTTGTGTAATTTGTGTATTTCCATGGTTTGTCTTCCAATTACATATGCATATTAGTATTAATAAAAATAGTGTCGTGATTAGGGGGTAAATAAAGAGAATAGTGATTAAATTTTCTAAAATTGATCAGGAAAACTTCTTTTTCACCCGAAGGCGGCAAATATAGTTAAGACAAGACACAGCTACATGCTCAATGGAGTATAATATATCAGCAAGTGAAGACATCACACATATGAGGATGTCCAAAAAGAGATTTTGCTATGCTGCGTTATCTGATGATAAAAGGAAGAGATATGTGCCAAGAAAAGACAAACTTATAAAGAAAAAAAAATGGTTGCTCAACAAGCTTCATTTGGGACAATACAAACAAATAAGAAAAAAGGAAGTTGGTATTCTACATACCGTTGCATAAAAAAGAAGGAATATGTAAAAAACAAAGGGAAGCATACCACGGAAAGAAAAATAGTTTGTTAGTAGATAACCTACATTGACCAATAAGTAAAGTATGTTTAGTTAAACTAGATAGATCCCATTTGTTGATAGATAAACAAAAAACAAGATCAACAGTTTGTATACAGGATGCTCAAGGTGATGCACCTTAATCATTTTGTGCATAAATATTTGATTGCCTTGTGGTTGACGGCCTAATTTGATGACTAACATTGTACCTTAGACACAAAGGTTCTCAAATTGAGGCAAATAATAAGAAAACATCTATTTCAATATGCAACCCCTTTGAAGAAGGTAGGTACAAATCATTATAAAATTGAAGGCCTTTAACTACAAGTGATCTTAGATTCTTTGGTTCATTTCCGAATCAGTGATTAATATTGTTGAATAGACATTAGGAGTTTTGAAATTGAAGCAAATAGAGGGCAAGCAACTATATCGATTTACAGTTCCTTTGAAAAAGGTATACACAGACCATCCACAAAATTCAAAGCAGTTAACTACCACTGATTTTAGTTTGTCTATAATCAAAAACCTTTTTGAGTTGTCAGGTTCAACATCATCTCCACGAAAAAACTATAATAGTCTATCAAAAAGTAATATTGAGAAAGGTACTAGATATTATCTATCTAGAAGCTCATATATATAAAATAACGATTCAAAATGATATTAAATTTTGCTTAGTCTTAATAATTCTTCTACATGCTACATGTATTTTTTATTAGGTACTTTCAGTGGTAGAGGGCATAGGATGACTCCTTCAGCATGTATACAACCAAATGAAAAAAGAAGAAGATTGTAGTCTACATTACCTTTGTATAAAAACGAAGAGATGCATAAAAAACAAAGAGAAACATATCACAAAAAAAAGAACAAGCTGCTAATAAATGACCTAGACCAATCGATAGAAGAGGAATACTCAGTGCAACTAAATACAACCAGTTTGTTAACAAATGAGGGAAAATGGAGCTCCCCAATATGTGTACAAGATCCTCAAGGTGATACACCTTAAACAATACTGTAACTATCTAATTACGTTCTTCTTCATGACCTTATTTGGCAATTACTGTGGTTCAGTGGACACAAAACGTTTACAAACTGTAGCAAGTAAGGGGAAAGCATCTATTCCATATCAGATACTGCCTCTTTAAAGCATACATACACAGCCTTAAAATTAAGTTTCTCTACTTGTGTAGGTTATAAATGTAAAACCATCACTAATAATAAACAACCCTATAAAAAATATTCCACAATCAGGCAGCATATTACCTCCAAGTAAATTATGTCAGTATTGTGGAGCCATACAGTTCTATTGTGAACCTAAAGGATTTTGTTGCTGTGATGGAGAAATTTCATTAGTATTGAGCGATGTACCTGATATATACATCAACTTGTAAGAATGCAAAACAATTTCAAACTTATATATGAACTTATAATAATACATTTGCTTTCACATCGTTTGGAGTCAAGTATGACAAATCATTGTGTAAACGTAATAAAGGAATATATATGTTTAGAGTTCAAGGACAAGCATACCATTTTATTAACGAACTATTACCTAACAATGAACAACCTTCCTACTTGCAGTTATATTTTTACGATACTCAACATGAAGTTCAAAATCATATGAATCTATCACATAAGCTGCATTGTAATATACTTGAAAGGCTCATAGACATTCTACAAGTAAATCCATATGCTTCCTTCTTTCGCACGTTAAAGAATATTCCTGAAGTATAAGTTTGCAAAATTATTATTAGAGAAGATCCGGGTTTGGACCAATGAGTTTATAATTGCCCTTCAACTTCTTGGGAAGCTGCAATTTGGCTTGAAAATGACAGAGGAGCAATAAAAGATAGGGATATTATTGTTTATAGCCATGCTAGTTATAGTTACAAAGTTCGATATTATTATAGTTGTTATGACCCTTTACAATATCCTTTAGTATTTCCATATGGAGATATTGGTTGGCACGAGGGCATTGAAAGAAAAGAAAATTATCAAGAAAAGTCAATCTGTAATGAATTCATAGCCGATATTAATAAAATAATATCTATTGAAGAATTTCTCAAAAAAGAGCAAGAAGGTGTGCACATCAAAATTAACTGCCTCCATAGATCAGAAAATTATTCTATTACCTGTCATATTTTTATCTAATAGTTTTTTGGCTTTCTTTTGTCTAATTTTGTAGTGTTACGAAAAGGAAAACGAAAGATTAAAAAAGGAAAACCATTTCTTGTAGATAATATCATTGCTATAAACTACAAATAAGACCCAAAATTAAGTCAGTCCTATTACACTCAAAGTGTCTCCTTCTAGAATACGTGGTTGACATGTATATTAAATTGGAAACATCTAGATTAGATTACTTTAGGAATAAATAAGAAGACATCAGAGCTCCTCTTTATCAAGGTATTATTGATAGTATTGCAATGGGTGAAACACAAGCACGTAGTATTGGTAAAAGAGTTATCTTACCTGCCACATTTATTAGAGGCCCTAGAGATATGATAAAAAGATATGTTGATGCTATGGCTTTAGTACAATGATTTGGAAAACCAGACATATTTCTCACAATGACTTGCAATCCCAATTGGTCAGAATTCAGAAATAAAAAAAGAACTATGTTAGGGGGAAGCTTCTCAAGATAGACCAGACCTTGTTGCAAGGATCTTTGATGCAAAACTAGAGCAAATAAAAGAGCAACTCTTTAAGAAAGAGGTGCTTGGACGTGTGGCTGCCTATGTATATGTTGTTGAATTTCAAAAAAGAGGCTTACCACATGTTTGCTTTTTAATCATTCTAAAGCCAATGCATAAACTAAAATCACTAGAATGATATGACGGTATTGTTTGTGCTAAAATTCCAAACAATGAAGAGAATTCACATTTATATGCTTCTGTTATAAAAACACATGATGCATGGTCCTTGTGGAGAACTAAATAAAAATAACATATGTAGGAATAATAACTCCCATCATTGTAAAGTGACTAGTCATGGGCAGAATTCTTATCCAAAATACAAACGCCGTGATAATAGTATTCATGCAAAAGTTCGTGGTGCTACTCTGAATAATAGATGGGTAGTGCCTTACAATCCTTATCTCCTTGCCACATTTGACTGCCATATGATTGTCGAGATATGTTCAACCATTAGCGTTGTTAAGTAGTTATATAAAAATATATATATAAGGGACATGATCGTGTGGCCTTTCAAGTACTCTTCGAACAAAAGTTACAAGACATAAATGAAATAGATGATTTTTAATCTGGAAGATGGATATCACTTCCTGAAGCTGTGTGGAAGGTTTACAGATTCCCTTTAAGCGAAATGCATCCTTCTGTTAAAACTTTACAACTACATTTAGAAAATCAACAATATGTTACATTTAGAGAATCCAAATCCAAAGAATGTAATCGGCAATGTTTCATGTTCAAAAGCAACATTGACTGAGTATTTTGAAATGAATAAGAACCATCTTGATGCAAAAAATTACTTGTACAAGGATTTTCCTGAAACGTACGTTTCGGATCAAAATAATAAATTTTGCTATCCCAGGAAACAAAGAAATGTCGTTGGACGAATTGTAGCTGCTTACCCAACAAAAGGTGAAAGATACATTTGCGTTTAATACTTAATCATATTAAAGGGGCTACATCATACAAGGAATTGAAAACTATTGATGGAGTTGAACCATCATCATTCTGTGAGGCGGCTTTATTACATGGATTGTTATAATCAGACAATTACATTGAAGAAAGCTTAAAAGAAGCTTCTCATAATCAGACAATTACATTGAAGAAAGCTTAAAAGAAGCTTCTCGTTATCAAATGCCATATACATTCAGATGATTATTTGCTACTATTTTAGTATATTGTTCACCTAATGACCCAAAAAGCATATAGGAAAAATTTGAACAAGCAATGTCAGAAGATTATAATAAATTACCTAATCTTACAAAAGAAAATATAAGAAAAAAAGTACTGCTAAGTATCAACTCTATAATGGAATCTATGGAGAAAGATATAAACAACTAGGCTCTTATAAATGGCAAAATTAATTTAACTCAAGGTGAGAGGTCATCAAAAGAAATGGAAGAATAATTAATTTCATAGTCTCTGATAAAGATCTTCAATCCATAAAAAACTTGAATGCAGAACAAAAAGTTACATATGATAAAATTAATCAAAGATTCTTTTCTAATGATCAAGAAGCATTTTTCATTGATGGTCCAGGGGAATAGGAAAAACATACTTATATTGCTGCTTGCTTGCAGCCGTACGATCAAAAGGATACATAGCTTTACCTACTGCCAGTTCTGGTGCTTAGTTTAAAAAAGCGCCCTTGAGGCACGCCGAGGCGTGCCTCGGCATTAGGCTACGATGGGTCAACACCTCCAAGGGGATGAGGTGCGTTTCAAGGATGTGACGCTATATCTTTCCCCTTTTTCTTCTTTTCTTAGCCTTGCCTTTATCTTTTTTCTTCTTTTGCTTCCTTGGGAGCTAAAAGGTGAGCTAAACTTGCACCGTAAGTACGTGCATCGGGAAACTACGATGATAAGACAACATATTTTAAGGTTATTGGCGCCAATAGTAGTCATATTGATGTCTAATCACATTTCTACTACATTTATCTAACTTGTTTCTGCAAAAGATACTTTGTGAAATATGAAATACTTTAAAAAAACTTTTGCATAGAAGTGCGCCTCACATTCATGATGCGTGCATTTTCGCCTCGCGCCTTACGCCTCACGCTTCGAGACCCTATGTGCCTCACTGCACCCTACACTTTTTAAAACTAAGTTCTGGTGTTGGAACATCTAATCTACCTCTGGGAAGAACTTCATATTCAAGATTTAAATTATGAATTAATATCGATGAAAATACCACTTGTAACATTACTAAAGAAAGTTGTTCGATAAAATTATTAAAAGCATCAAAACTCATTGTTTGGGATGAGGCTACAATAGCAAAACAACAAGGGATTGAAGCAGTTGATAGAATGCTCCAAGATATAATGAACTGCTGTTTGCCTTTTGGTGGAAAAGTGATTGTGTTTGGAGGAGATTTCCATCAAGTTTTGCCAGTGACACCTAAAAAGACTTGGGAAGAGCAAATTGGCACAAGCTTGGCTCAATCTAACACTTGGTATATATTAGAAAAGATTAGACTAAAAAAAAAACATGCAAGCTATGTCTAATCCTATTTTCAGTGGCTATTTGCTGGATATTAGCAATGGAATAGAAAAACCAGTACTTGATGGCATCATCAGACTTCCTTCTCACATGGTAATACCATATACACATGAAAAAGCATCCTTAAATTTGCTAATGAACCATGCTTTTCCAAATTTAGACACATTTGCTACTAATCCAAAAACTATGATACATCGAAGCATCATAACTCTAAAAAATGACCATGTTGACACCATAAATACATTACTTATAATAAATTTCCTAGAATAGAAATTGTTTAACACCAAATGGATTTCCTCCACATGTATTAATTCTTAAACCAAATTGCCCTCTCATATTACTGGGGAGTATTGATCATTCTAAAGGTTTATATAATGGCACACGTTCAATATGTCATATATTTAGAAAAAATGTTATTGATTGTGAAATAGCTAATACGATATCATCGTGGTGAAAGAGTATTTCTTCCTAGAATCTCATTGAAGCCATCGAAAATAGAAAAACTTCCAATTGCTTTTAAAAGAACACAATCTCCAATACGACTGTGTTTTGCTATGACCATAAACAAAGCACAAGGTCAAACATTAGAACATGTTGGCATATATTTACCACATTCTGTATTTTCTCATGGCCAGTTATAGGTTGCATTGTCTAGAGCAAAAACAAGCGATTCAATCAAAATTCTTACAAAACCATCTATAGAAAGCTTAAAAGAAAGCTTTACTAGAAATGTCGTTTATCATGAAATATTATTAGAGGCAACAAAAGACTAATGTCTGCATTACTCTTTTTTATCTAAGTATGGCGTTTGATATCATATGACCCCTATATGTCCAGCAAAGCCATCTATCTTAAAATCTTATTAACAAATGCATCTTCATTCTATCCATGGTCTAGAGATGACTTACATAATGTTGAATAGATATGTATTAGACTTACGTAATGTACTTGACTTCTTGTTGTTGTGTATACTAATAAGTTATATTGGGCATTTTTGACACTGAAGAAAATCAGTGCCTAGTATTGGTTGGCTACATCTGCTATATAAATTATTGTGTCTCTAATAGGGCATTATCATTGTTATGGTGAAGAACTCCCTAAGGCTATTGCGCTATGCTTATGGTAAAGAACTTAACTTTTTTATGAATTCTTCTCATAAATTATACAACTATATTTCTATTAATCTTTTCATTGAATTCTTTCTATACAAATGAAAATGTTCACTTATAATATGCATATTTTCTAACAGATGCCTTATTGAATATCAATTTGTTGAGTTTTTGGAATTGATTATGGTGCTTATATCTAAAGAAAAGGAAAAAGGTTTGTTCATACCACATATGCTACTCAATCTGACAAAAAATATAATGAAGTTATGTGCTAATATGATCAGTTCTGCTGCAATTTCACTGATTGCAAGCTATGCCAATATTAGCTAATGAACGAACATCTAAGAAATGACAAAGCAAGGGGAAAATAATACTCATAATGATGATGATGATGATGATGCAGTCTCAGTGGATTCTTTGCTTTATAAGATATGTATTAAATATAACATATGAAACAAATGAGAAATGAGTTTTCCTATTCTTGATTGCGATAGTAGGCATATCAAGATATTTGACAAAAAAAAAAATGGTTACTTTGCAGCATTCCTGGTTGGGAAATGAATAGATTAGGCCCATTACTATTGCTCGCTTTGAATCAACTATGTCTACTGTTATGAAGGAGTGAGCATACTTTTGAAAAAACCTACTATTTTTTATATCTTAAAAGATAGGAGGAAAGAAGCTGAGGGATCACAGATATGGTGCATAACTAATGACATTGTTTACAATGCAGTTAGGCCGGTTTGGATCTCATAATTTTATGTTTGTTCTCCTAACTTACTACCGCCCCCTTCTCTTTTGTCGGCATGGGTTCCCTACAAAAGTATCTAGTGAAAAATGAGAATAGTCTTGTACTTCAGGTGAGCATCAGCATCAGCATCATCCTTGCAAATGACAAATCCTTGCAAACGACAAAACAACATGTGCGATTTGATGGTGCTTAGGCTGTGGGTAACAGTCAATTGCTGGTATCATCACAAAGAGAGGCACACCCCAAAATTTTTCTGGGTAAATACATGGTTAATATCAGTCATCGTTTGAAAGTTTGTGGAATGTTAGAAAAATTGGGTTGAATGTGGTACAAGATAAGCCAAGTAAATCGTGAAATGGAACACTTTCCTTAGGACTTATTTGCTGCACCATAAATAATCTTAGGGATAATCTATTTGGTAAAACAAGTGTGTGTTTCAAGGTTCTCTCAAAGGTTAATCGATGAGAGTGCTGTAGTTACTCATGTTGATTTTTGTTGCCTGTGATTGTGATTTCACTCTTCCTTATATAGAAGAGTGATTATGCCTGAAGAGGCACCAAAAATGGATAAGATAAGACGGGTAAATCTTGAAGAGGTATCATGCTTATCCACCTTTTTACCGAAAAGATTGGATAAGGCGGGTAAACTTGAAGAGGCACGATACTTATCCACCTTTCCGGATAAGCACTATAAAAACTTGCCATTTTTATTTTATTCTTGGAGAATTCCAACAATCCCTCGCTTTTTTCAAGATATAGAACAAACTCCCGCCATTCCAGCAAATACACAATCACAACCGAGAATACAAGGAGATTTATACATAAGAGAAGTATCTTGCGATTTAAACTTCCATTTAGCAAAATATAATTTCAATTAATCTGAATGTAAATAGTAGACAAGTCTTTGAACTATACATTCTTTTTGATTGATTGAATATATTTCACACACAAGTCTCATTACACACTTAAAATTTGACACTATTATCCGGCCATGTGTCCATATCCATTATGAGTGCATCAAGCCAAGCCTAGTTGCTCTTTGAAGCGGCCACACTTCACACTCACTTAGGTAGACCTTAGAAATATTCTCCTGTAATACAACCCATGCAATCAAGGTCTATTATAAGCATAAAACTCACCCTCTTATAACATTACAGTAATTAAGTACTCTTACTTAGGATGAAATATGTTAGTGCTTCCAATCACTATGCAATATTGTCACTCATTGAACTTAGAACGTGATGTCATACCACGAATTAAGTTGAGGCTTCATTGCTAGTGGTTGTAGATATGGGCTTAAGTCCCATCCCCCTTGATGTTCTCAACACCAAGTATCTTGCTAAACCTTTGGTTAAAGGATCTGCAAGATTCTCATTTGTTTGCACATAATTGACTGTAATCACTCCATCTTTGATTAATTGATGAACATAGGCATGTCTAAGTCCAATGTGCCTTGATTTTCCATTATAGACAGGACTATAAACCTTGGACAATGTGGTCCTACTATCACAAAGTATGGAGAGTGGCGACATTGGTTTTGGCCATAAAGGCACTTCCAATAGCAGATTTCGTAGCCACTCTGCCTCCTTGCTGGCTACAGCCAAAGCCACAAACGCAGCAGCCATGGTGGAGTCGGTTATGTAGGTTTGTTTCTTGGATGCCCAAGATACTTCCCCTCCACCAATCAAGTATATATAATCTGCTGTAGAGGCATAGTCCTCTTTGTCAGTTATCCAACTTGCATCTGAGTATCCTTCTAAGACCGAAGAATAACCTCAATAACACAGACCATAATCTTGAGTTTTCTTTAAGTATTTCAAAACTCAACGTATTGCATGCTAATGAAACTTACTAGGGTTACTAGTATATCGACTTTCCCAACGGCAAATGCAATATCCGGCCTTGTGCTTATCATAGCATACATCGAGCACCCTATAACCTTTGCGTACTCAAGTTGTGCGATAGGTCTCCCACTGTTTCGAGTCAACTTATAGGTTAGATCGAAAGGAGTGCCCACTGAGGAGCAATCTTTGTAATTGAATCTCCCAAGCACTTTCTCAATATAATGTGATTTTGACAAACTAATGACATCATTATTTCTAATAATCTTAATACCGAGTATAACATCGGCCTCCCCCATGTCTTTCATGGAGAACTTGGAAGATAGAAAACACTTGGTTTTCTCTACTTTCTCTAAGTCAGTGCCAAAAATTAGCATATAATCAAAATATAAGCATATGTTCACACATTTTCCCTGTTCAAACTTGGAATATATGCATTTGTCAAATTCATTTATACTAAACCCACTACTTCATCAAACTTTTGATGCCATTGTGTTGGTGCTTGTTTTATGCCATACAATCATCTTATGAGTTTGCATACTTTATTTTCTTGGCCTGGAACAACAAAACCTTCTGGTTGTTTCATGTGCACCTCTTCCTCTAATTCACCATTTAAGAATGCTATTTTCACATCCATTTGGTGAATTACTAGCTTTTGAATTACAGCAAGAGCAATGAGAACTTTTATGGTTGTAATCCTAGCCACAGGTGCATATGTGTCAAAGTAATCAATACCATGTTTTTAATTAAAACCCCTTATGACCAACTGGGCTTTGAACCTTTCTATGGTACCATCTACTTTCCTTTTTCTTTTAAAGAACCACTTTGATGTGATAGGCATACATCCCAAGGGTAAATCAACTAAGGCCCATGTGTTATTTTTCATGATTGAGTCCATTTCATCTTGGACTGCTTCTTTCCAAAAAGAAGCATCTTGGGATTCTATAGCCTCTTTAAAAGAGTTAGGATCTAAATCAATGCTATAAACATAGGGTATTTTATTTTTAATAGAATCCCTTGTTCCCTCTATCAAGTAGACAAAGAAGTCAAAACCAAATGATTTCTCCTTTCTAATCCGTTTACTTCTCCTTACTTCCACTATGTCTCCTTGTTCTTGATTATTACTTGCAGTCATAGTGGTTGGAATAAGATCATTTGGTTTAGGAATTGAAGAGAATCTAGTTTCATCAAAAATAGCATCAATTGATTCTATCACGGTGTTAACCGTAATAGAAGCATTTGGTTCTATAACCAAAAACCTATAGGCTTTGCTACGTTTAGCATAACCTATAAAGATGCACTCAATTCCTCTTTTCCCCTATTTTCTTTTCTTGGGTTTCGGGACTCTTACAATAGCCCTATACCCCCAAACTCTGAAATAATTCGGGTTTTAGCTTTTTCTTATTCCATAGTTCATAAGGAGTAATTGAATTCCTTATTATGAACCCTATTTAGGATGTAGCATGTTGTGAGCATTGCTTCACCCCAAAAGCCTTCACTTAAATCAGATTTAGAAAGTATAGCATTGATCATTTCAGCTAGTGTTCTATTTTTCCTTTCTGCCACACCATTTTGTTGTGGTGTATAAGGTGCTATGACCTCATGGATTATACCAGTTGATTGAAAATAACTTAGATTATAATATTCACTACCCCTATCCGATCTTAGTCTTTTAATAAGGGTTTCATAATGCAACTCAGATTCATTCTTAAATATCCTAAACATGTCTAGTGCTTCACTTTTAGCATGTCAAAAGGTATACTTAGCAATATCTTATAAAATCATCAATGAAAATGACATAGTATTTCTTTCCCCTGAAAGAGGGAGTGCTATGAAAATCACCTAAATCACTATGAATTAATTCAAGTAATTTAGTGATTCTTTGAACAGTTGGAAAAGAACTTCCAGTGATCTTTGTTAACATGCATGTCTTACATTTCTTTATGTTTCTATCAAAATTAGGAATTAACTTAAGTCTTGACATCTCCTTTAATCTTTTGTAATTAACATGTCCAAGACGATTATGCCATAGAGAAGATAAAGAATACACAAGTATGTAAGCAGAATCATTCATCTCATTGCCACTAGAAGGAGTAATTATATTTAACTCAAACATGTCAGCACTAGCATAACCCTTCCCCACAAAGATATTACCCTTAGATAGGATAAACTTATCAGCCTCATACAGTTGTTTGAACCAAACTTATTAAGAAGAAAATCAGAAACAAGATTCTTTCTAACTTTTGGCACAAAATATACATCATTTAAAGTAAGAATTTTTCTGGAAGTGAAGACTAACTCTACTTGGCCTGTTCCTTTAACATCAATAGTAGAAGTATTGCCCATGTAGAGCACTTTTCCATCTTCAATTGGCACAAGAGTCTTGAAGAAAGAGCGATCCTTACACGTGCTTGGAAGCACCCAAATCAACCCACCAATCATTGTCACTTTGGATAATGTTGATTTGATCATTGATCATGGCTAAAAAGTCATCCTTTGCCTTTGCCTTTTGGTTGTTCAAGCCATGTTTGCGCTTCCAAATGGTACAATCTCTTTTCTTATGGCTTGTTTTATTGCATTCCCAACAAACTACTTTAGCCTTCTTATTGCTTTTGTTGTTGTTGTCCTTATTAGGCCTCTTCTTATTTCCCTTTGGCACTTGACTCGACTCACCATCTTCGACAATATGAATCTTGGAGACATGCTCCTTTGACTCATCCTGCACACATAACTCTTCTTCTATTTTTAAGATGGTTAGCCAATTCCTCAAGTGACATTTCTTCTTTCTTATGTTTCAAAGTTCTTTTAGTGTCTTTCCAAAAGGGGGGAAGTTTGTCCACTATAAAAGAAACTATAATGGTCTCATCCATGTGTATTTTATGTTGTTTGAAGTGACTTAGGATTCGTTGAATTTCATACAATTGATCGAGAACAGAGCGTCCTTCGACCATCTTATAGTTATTAAATTGACTTAGAAGGAGGTTCTTGCTAGAGGCATCTTCTATCATGTACTTGTTCTCTACTGCCTCCCATAATTCCTTTGCCAATTCCATGCCTTGATAGACATTGAACAAGGCATCCGACATGCTATTCAAGATATGGCCTCGACAAATGTAGTCATCGTTCTCGAATTTGGATCTTCGACGGGCTTGCTCCAAAGTCTCATTTTTCGCCTCTATTGGGTGGGGAGTGTTGAGCACATATACGACCTTCAAAGTTGTAAGAAGGAAATGTATCTTTTTTTGCCAGCGACGGAAGCCCACACCCTCGAACTTGTCCAACTTCTGAAAGTTGGTTGTCATTTTACGAATTGACGCCATCTCAAATAAGTCTTAAGATTGTTAAAAAAATTGGATTGAATGTGGTACAGGATAAACCAAGTAAATCGTGAAATGGAACACTTTTCTTAAGACTTATTTGTTGCACCACAAACAATCTTAGGGATAATCTATTTGGTAAAACAAGTGTGTGTTTCAAGGTTCTCTCAAAGGTTAATCGATGAGGGTGCTACGGTCACTCACATTGATTTTTGTTGCCTGTGGTTATGATTTCACTCCTCCTTATATAGAAGAGTGATCATGCCTGAAGAGGCACCAAAAATGGATAGGATAGGGTGGATAAATCTTGAAGAGGTACCATGCTTACCTACTTTTTCACCGAAAGGATTGGATAAGGCAGGTAAACTTGAAGAGGCACCATGTTTATCTATCTTTTCGAATAAGCACTATAAAAACCTGCCACTTTTATTTTATTCTTGAAAAATTCCCACACGGAGTGTCCATCATGTTAATACCTGCTTCTGGTATAGTAATAACATTCTTCTTCTTATGAACATTGTTGGTGAGAAGGCCAAACTTCTCCATTTAGCATGTATTATTTATCTTCGCGGTGCCTAAATTTATGATATTAAGCATATACAGGATGGTTGAGTTGATAGCAAATCTTTAGAAGAACATGCAAAACCAGCTTCAAGTTTAATGTCTTGAATAGCTTGGGGAAGAATGAAAAATTTAGACCTAATCGTATGTGATAAACATCATGCGGATTGCAGAATTACAAAGTAGGGTTATGGGTGTTGCTAACTTTGGATACCTTGATGATGTGACCATCGCATCACATGTTAATTGTTGGCTTGGCTTTTGTTCCTTGTTTAAGCTTAAACATTATGCGCGCTCACAAAATGTTAAACCAGCCATCTGCTAATATTTCTCAAATGCAACAGGAAAGGCCCCCCCCCAAAAAAAAAAAAATTGTTCTTTCGACTTTCATAAATGTTGGCCTTATGTATTTTCCATGTTATTTCTTCCTGTTAAACATCATGCTCTCAGAAAATATGATTTTTTTAGTTATGATTTCGTTTTCCCTTTTTTATTAAATACAATATATTTTTACTGCATATCTCATTTACTAAAATATTATTGGCCCTCTTCACCCTAAAAGGGGCCTAAGAAGGCAAGAATTATTGATTCCCAACTCAAGCTGGCACATTACCAGAGATCTATTCGATTTATAGTTTACATGCAATGTCTTGAAGCATGTATTGTGTGTCAAGGTGCCTCTGTGCACTCATAATTTTTGCCCCCTCTTTCTATTGCATTGGTAGATTTTCAGATAAATGCTTCCTGATCTTATATGTATGCCGCTGATCTTGTAGATGTGGAAGGGTTCCTCCAGAAGTCAGAACTGCTATACCTGTTGATGGACAATTTGAGCATATTGTGTTGTCCTGTAATGCTACATCTAATCATGGAATTGTCTGGATAGAAAGAGAAGCGGGGAAAGCTATGTAGGTGAGCTATTGAAACCACTACTTATCAGCGGCACCAATCCTAGGAGTTAAGAATTGCAATTTCATCGGAATCTGATTTGGGGGAGATATGCCTGTTGTCAAGGAAGTTATTGCCAGCTTTGGGGTTTTAGGATATCTTAGTCCAAATCCGTGAAAATAAAAGAGTGCAGGAATGTCAAGTAGGAAACTGTTATAAAGTGACCTAAAATATAAGTCTTCACATGTATTGTGGCGGTATACATTATTGCACTTTTCTCAAAAACATGGTAGAGAAGAATCAGTTGCCTTGGTTGCCTGCTATTTTGTTAATGAAGGCTGGCAAAATTTTCCTGAGATATGATGCCGAATTGCTGATGTACGCACCTATTTTTTTAAAAAATTCTTGCCAAGTATATTGTATTTAATCAATGTACATAAATTAGAATAGGTCTAAATTAGGACTCTTCTATCAGCTTTAGTAATAAAATCCAACCAAAATTCATAAACAAATGCACAGAAAAAGACTCCATTTCTCTTGAGTTCCATCAAAAAGATCATTTCCTCATGTAGCTTTTTTAATTATTTAATTTGTCATCTAAATTATCTCTTCTCTTCTTTTTCCTTTTTTGTTGGATAGTAAAAGTGTTTGCTTTGCATTACCTTCAACCACTCTCATCTCTTTCTACCTGTCCTCTTTCTCTGTTTTGGTATGACAGTAATTCCGGCAACCACGTGGGGTCTTTGCCACTCCAAAACTCATCTGTCTCTTACTTACTTTGCCACGTTTCTTTTCATCTTGTTACCATGTGGCATACATCTGGCCATTTCTTCTTGCTTCTTCACTTTCCTTTTGTTTTATATATATATATATATATATATATATATATATTATTATATATATATATAGAGAGAGAGAGAGAGAGATATAATATATATATATCTATATATATATCTATCTATCTATCTATATATATATATATTATATATATATCTATATATACATATATATATATTAATATATATATATATATATATAAAATTTAAACATCAAACAGAATAAGAAAAAATTTTAAATTTCTAATCAATTTCACACACAAGCAGCAAAGACCCCAGCACTTCATCTTCGGCCCTGTTTAACAAAATTAGCTATTTAGGTAATGGATAGCGGTTCAGATAGTAGATAGCTACTTAGATAGCTGATAGCATTTCTAATTTAGTTATTAGGGGATAACTGTTTAGATGAGTGGTTGAAACTAATGTGTTCGTAATTTAGCTATTATGCTAGCTGATTAATGTCAATTGACATAAAAGGATATAGATAATTATCAATTTCTGAAGGATATTTCTTGGCAAAAAAATATGAAACGATACTTTTAAACGTCAAATGTTAATACTATTAGTTTTTCAAAAATGCTGCTTAAGTCGCTAAATGCTGCTGGAAATGCTAGTTAAAGCACTAGTTTACGGAACACTAAAAATTAACTAATTAGCGTATTAATTTGGTCAAATACTAAACGCTACCCAAAATGCTGTAGCTGAACACAACCTTCTTCGAGTAAGAGTTCCTTCTATTTTGTTTTCTTCTGTCATCATATTTAAATCCTGCACTTTTTAGCCAATTTCTTTGGTTGTCACTTCATTCAAGCACTTGTTATACTTTGTCTTAACCTCTTTCTTTTCTTCTTGTTTACAAAATTGGTTTGGAATTTTTATCTGTCTGAGATTTTGTTGATTTCTGATTCAATTTGGATAAAAGGGAAGGGAAAGACAAGAAACTGGACTGGGGGAGGAATAAACAGATCTTACCTATTCTTTAACTTTTTTGGTTTAATGAGCATGAAAAAGAATCAAATGCAAAGAACATGTGATCTGGTTGGCTAATAGTTGAGAAAAGAATAAAAGCGTTAGTGAGATGTTGCAGGTTAAAACAAGTTGGAAAGGGTTGCTTTTGCTTTCCTTCTAATTCTACCAAATTGGGTGGAAAAGGAGATTAGAATTAGTAGGAAAGTCACGATCTCATTTTTGATTTATTCCTTCTCTATACTGATTGTCTTTAGTATTTATTTAGACATAGAAAATCAACCGCTTGCCTAGAAATGACATTTTTTAACTACAATGTGCTTCAGATTTATAAAATGCCCAATTGTACCAAAGTTTTGGGAATGTATACTGGATTACACAACAAAGTGATTTTGGAGTATTGTAATTGAAGGCCTCTTTCTCTTTTTCTTATTTACATAAATACTGAAACAGGACATGAAACCTTCTGTTGACTACACAACTGTAAAAGACGTGACTCCTTGAACAAGAAGACATTGGGCTATGAACGTTAGAGTACTGGAGAAACTGCATCCACGCACACCAACGAACAACAGTAGAAAGTTTCAAAGGTTATTTCTTGTGGATAAAGAGGTTAATTGGCTTAATTATATCATAACTATTCCTTTCTTTTGGCTTTAAATTAAGAAAATAAACACATTTCACATATGTTCCTTAAGGGTACAAGAGTGCAAGCCTCTATATTTGGCCCAGATGTAGAGTTATTTGCAAACACTTTAAAAGTCCTCCACAAATACCACATCTCCAATGCTATTGTGACCCCTGTTAAACCAATACATCGAATTGTGCCTCACAATTATCAATGGACCATTAATAAAAGATCCCCAGTGATTGAAATTTCTCTTGATGAAGAAAATGGCATCCCAATTCCTTTGAGCTTATTGGACTTCAATGACTTTCACGAATACATGAATGCATAGGCATAAGTCGGTAAGCAAATTAATTGGAACTTTTGATATTTATATTAGTTATGTCATTAAATGTTGATACACATTTGTTTTTCTCAGATGTGTTGGCTGTTGTCATTGATGCTCTGCCTCATAAGCTTGTGACAACATACAACAACACCTCCTAGTGTAGGTCCCGCTTTCGCAAGGTCTGAAGAGATCCAGATGTAGGCAGCCTTACCTCTACCAGCATCCCTGCCCATAGAGAGGCTAAATCCAGGAGACCCACAAAGCAAGATTTTGTGAAAACATTTTATAGAAGAAGGATTTTGTGAAAAAAGAAAGAGAGAGAGAGAGAGAGAAGGAGATGCGGAAAAATGAACTAAGAAAAGCTTGTGACAACACGGCAAGGAGAAACTGCTGCTTAGGAATTTGTTTTGGTGAATCAAGAGTATGTATATGACATCTTATATTTGGGTTGATTAACTTATGGTCTTATGTAAGTCCATATACTACATCTTCTAGCTCTTCTCACTAAAAATGATTTCATTAGGTTAAAGCCAATGCCATTAACCATGTGGGATCACTTTATACGTAAAGAAGCTAAACATATTTTGGATCGCCTCAATGAATGGCCTATTGTCTGGGCTATGCATTTAAAGATTGGTTCATAAAATGGTGAGTTTCATCAAATTTAAATCTGAACAACTTGTTTACTTTTAATCATTAGTATCATTTGTCTCTATATATGCATACACATGATTCGATGGTTTAAATGATACTTTTGAAGCGATCTGATTATCCTACAATTCCAAATGTTGAAGCACTATTAATAACTTGTGCTCTCTGCACAAGCATGTCACTTTCTACAAAGTCATCATCAACATTTCTAATAAACCCAAATATTCTTGAGGCTACTACATTGCATTCTTGGTAAGAAATTCAATCTTATTATTTTGCTTAATGATTACTTACAAAATAACTCAAAAACATTATGTAGGACTGAACAGAACCAGAAAACCATGAAAGAAATAATGGCTAAAAAACAGTACCTATCCACTATGAAAAGATCTACATCTAAAAAATTCCAAGCTTTCACAAATAGTGGACATTCCAGACTTCCCAGATGAGGTAAGAATTCAGCATCATTGTCAGTTTATATTCTACAGTTGTTTTCCAGCGCGACTTAACTTGCTCCTTATATATACCTATCTTTATCTATATTATTCTCTAGGGTGAAACCTTCAAAATACAAGCGGTTGCTTCCATTATCAGCGATGAGCAAAACTTCTGGTATATGTGCTGCAATCACTGTCAAAGAGCAATAAATGCTGAATACTAATCACACTTCTCTTGTATACATTGCAAGAGACTAGCTATTGCCTCCCCTAGGTAATATACATGTACTGCATCCATACCATGTCATGTGCAAATCTATTGCATCCATTTTATAGAAATTGTCAGTGCCTAACTTTGTGGCATACTAAGTGTACCCCTTCGATATGCATATCGATAATTATAATACCCTGTAAATATCAGCATTCAACTTGCCCATAACTTACCTGTATTTTGCAAAAATGATTTCTTCCCTCCATAGATGTCATATTGATGTTCAACTTGAAGATTCCTCAATCAATCATGGCAGTGATATTTAGAGCCAAAGCAGAGAAACTATTCTCAACAACAACCATCAGTTTAATAGAGCACACAAATGAGGGATCATCTTACTATATTCACATTTAAACATTGGTGAAGCTTGGCTGCCTGCTTGTCCTGTTTCCCATTCTATCTTCTTCTTTTTCTTTTCCCCCCTTTCATTTCATGTGCAAAGCTGGATTACCACATTGCATTTTTTTTCCTTTGCACGTGCCACTTACACTTCTGCTTCTCTACTTCTATATCTTAATACTTATTTTCTATTATTTCCCATTTTCTTCTTGGTGTTGGTTATCAATCTCAGTTAACCATATGGCATTTTTCTTAGCTTCCACTTTTTTATTTTCATCCTTTTTTTTGGTCTAATAAAATAACAAAAAGATAAGAGAGTAATAAGTCATAAAAAATGAAAAATAAGTGGTGCTGGTTTTACTTACTGGAGAAGCCCTTTAGTGATTGGTAGCTCCTAAATAGGTATTTTATTCACTTTTTATGCTGAATTATATTACAAATAAAATTTATGATTAAAATTCTCAGTAATGTCCTAGAATAATTTAGTTTTGTAATATATTAATACTTTTGGTTACAATGATATTAATGCTACTGCAACATCTAAAGTAACTTTTTACCATTTGTAGGATGACATAGTTGACATGCAATGTTCACATAATTCTTCTTCTAGAGAAGAGCTTATGTTCATCATAAAAGCATCTTGCCATGAATATCGAGGTGAAATAACATTAAAATTTAGTATCATATCTGCTTGTGATGAAACAGCCAGCCTTTAGATTAAATGCAAGTATAAAGTCTTTGAAACTGCCTATCCGCTTGTACATATCAGCTTGAACTTTCAAAGCATGCATGAAGATGAACAAGTTCTAGCATATAGACGTTTGGCAAACTCAAGATGCATTTTGTGTGTAAGAAACGTGCATCAAAGTTGGTTCAACTAGCTTCAGTAGAGATGTCTATCTTTTGGTATGAAAAGGTAACTACAAAAGCAACTTGTGCATATCCTTAGAGGTTTTTTCAGGCTCAGCAACAAGTAACAGAAGTTCTTTTGGGGGTAAAGGGTAAAAAAAAAAGTATTGTCTTAATGTAAATTATACTCTTTGCTTTCAATGTATGTGTGTGTGTGTGTATATATATATATATATATATATATATATATATATATATATATATATATATGTGCATATATGAAAGTACAGGTCTATTTTTATCTTGGCCTTTTCGATTTTTGGAGCATATACTTTGATGAAAACCTCATATCATGCACATTAGTTACATATTAATCATGGCTCGTGCCTTGCACGGGCACTGCATACTAGTATATAGCTAATAGTTAATAGTCCACCCATATCAAGTTTGGATTTTACTCCTAAACTATTTGTTGCCAGTTATTTTGTCAAGTACTGATTGTGAGATCAAAATATTAATTTCATATTTGTGGTTCATCTTTTGTCCTTCAAGCCTTGTGTACTTGTGGGATTTCTATCCTACAGGTGTGCTGTATTTGCCATGGACTATGATCAGGGCATGATAGATTTAGGGACCTAGCATCAAATGATGGTGTGGTTGATGTGTTAATTTGGAACTCTGTGCTCACAAAGAAACCTTTTTCAATGGTAATTTTATTAAGTGGATTGAGCTATATTTGGATCTTTATTGAAATTGCGTAACTTCGCTGTGTCTTGATCTTTGTGTTTGCAAATTAGCCTATGTGAACATCAAATTTTACTACGTCAATTAGCTATTGAGATTTATGTACTTGAACTACCTGGTTTTTCGTGAGATAAACCTCTTGTTTTGATTTTGTATAATTATTTGTTGCTATTTGTTAACTTCCTTGATTACATTCCATTTTGAATGATTCTGAGATATCGATTTTGTTTTAGGACTATGTCTCTTGCTTTATCCAATAGAGGTACGCATTGAACCCATCGATCGACTTGTACCATAAGCAGCACTTATGTACTTTGATCTTGAAATGTGTATATGTGATCCATTGGGCTGCTCTGTTCTATTATGTCAGTTAACACATGATTCTTTATTGCTTATGCCATTGAGCGAGTAGTAGCCTTATCCCAAAAAAATTGTGATTCTGTTCGATAAGTTTTGTCATATGATTTGCTATCAAGAAGGAAAATTTGTGATTCTTGTCATTGCATATTTAAAGGTCTAGAACAAAGTTATATGGTTACAAAACGTAGTCTTATTTCACTAATCAATTGTTTACTTGGTCTGAACCAGCCTTTGTTTTACTGGTATTCCTAACCCTACTAAAGGGATGTCACACTACAAACTAGGCTTTGAAGCTCATCCATGTCTCTTCCTATTCAGTTTTGCTTCTTTATGGTTGTTAGAGTGGTGCAAGCGAGCATGGTGGGACAAGCGATTACCTACATATTATGCCTTTTAGTTTTGTATTTTAGTATTGTGTTAGTTCTATCTTTTGCTCTTGCAAGCCTTTGGAAAGTTCTCGACTTCCATTGCATTTTAATAGTCCAATCGTGCTATATTTATTTAAAAGGATCGTAGCCTTTTGAGTTCGACATTGCTTATTTAGGTACCTTAGTAAGTACTTATTTTGAGATCAAAAGATTAGCTTCATATTTGTGATTCATTTTCTAGCTTTTGAACTTTACATGCTTCTTAGATATCTGTCCTACATGTGCAACATCTTTCATTCCCTAGATTTGAGGCGTGACACAATCAATCTTCAATGCATTTGAAAATGAAATAAAACATTAAAATAACATTATTAGGAGAGAGAAGAGGGTGAGAATGGTATTGAGAGAAAGAGAGAGTTGACCTCAACGGCAAAGTAGATCAGAGTGTCACCATTGATATGTTGAGCAAAGTGGTCCTTGTTAAGGCATTAAGAAATCTGATGAAAAATGAATGTGAGGCCGACCATTGGAAGACTAGCAAACGATCGCCTTCCTCTCTCAATCGCTATAGCCACCAATGCTCTTAGCAAAACTCTTATCGAAATCCATACTTCTTGCATCGAAAGCCATCGGAGTGGAAGATTCGACATGGAAGGATCTATAGAGAGAAGGGGAGGACATTTTAGAGAGAGAAGAAGGTTAACTGAAATGAACGAGAAACAGGGACGGATTAGGTTTTTTAGGAACTAATTTTTTTTAAAACATAGTGATCAGGATGATTTCTCGAAGCCCAAGACCATAAATACTCAATCACAACAAAGGATACTTCTTGGATTCAATCTCTAGCATTCAATGTGAATGCAAGATTAGAGCGTAAAGATTGAGAACGCAAAAGATGACAAAAACTTCCCACCTAGTCTCTTTCCTCATGGCTTTAAGTTCGCTTAAAGTCACCGAGAAGGCTTTTTAAAGGAGAAAATCTAAACTGCCACCTTAAAAAGTGATAAATATTAAGAGATCTGAGAGTCCACATGACCTTTTGCATTTCAATTCACTCAATACTCAAATATGAGAACAGATTGGGGGAGAATGGGTTTATAAATACCCATAATAAGGCAAATTAGCTGATACATTAGTGCAGCAAGTGGACCAATGTGATCCCTAGAAATTGTCTTAAGAAATGAATTGAAACTCTAGAGATAATAACAATAATCCATGAGCTGAAAATTTTAAGATATCTTTCCCCTCTTCTAAGAACATTCTAGGGAGTTGTACTTGTCCAATGGGAAATAAATGCTGCCACTTAGAGCTTCTTCCTTAGGGGGTGTAGATTCATTCCATACGTGAAACTTCTAAGGTTTACAGCTGTAAAAGTCCTCATATCAAGTCAAAATCCAAATTGCACCAAAACTAGATTCATGTGCATCATTCAAATAATCATAACCATTTCTCCCTTAAATAGAATCTAATGCCAATTTTAGCTCATGGGATAAAAATAGACATATTAGAGAGGTAAATAAAATAGGATTTGTGTCAATTAGGGACCCTTAGCTAAGAACTAAAATTCACCAAAATACTAAATTACCGCCAAAAGCTTAAACTGTGGCAGTTAGGTTTTTTTCCACTTTAGGGAATGGAAAAGACAAGTACTAATGAAATTTATTCGATATTGCAAGAGTGACTTATGAGGCTTCCCAACAAATTAGGAATCACCCATGTTAGACTTTGTTGCCTGTGTGAAAACACATAGCAAAATCATCATGAGTGCTAAGATGGAGGCAATCGTGATGTTGGAGGCTTGGATCTGATCTGGCTGAGAATAAGGTTAGAACTAAGAGTTGACATGGGTTCCATATATATCGAACTCCTCCTCTTGAGAAGGATTTGTGAGAACTCATAATTTATGTGTAAATTTACTACTTATTTTACCTCATTCTTTAGGCTTTGAGACATATTTTTATAAGAGAATAATACATATTTTATGTGATTTTTAGGTAAAAATAAAACAAATGAATTAGGGCACAAAATTGTTCAAGTCGAGTCGAATTTATCCAAGTTTCCACATATGTAATGCTTAGGGACTAGGAGTAGGAGCCAAAAGAAAAAAAAAGTCACTTGGGCCTATTGGCGCAACCCCATCCTACTTAACAGCACACCCCGAAATGGGCTTGATCCATGTCCTAGCTGGCAGACGAGCCTGTGCCTAGTAGCAACTCCAGTAGCCTCCCAGTTAGCGTGACCCAACTTGGGCCCCAACAGCAAGCAGCTGCTTCTCCTCTTCCTTTCTCTTCTCCACGCGTGGCCCTAATATGCGGCCCAGCTAGCACATAGCCCAGTCACCCTTCCCTTTCTCCTTTGTTCTCTCGTCCATGTGGGCCTGTCATTCTATGTGGCCTAATCGTGCACCCATCAGTAGCTGGTGCAAGCCCAATCGACTATCCACTCTTAACATCCAAGTTTTTCGATTTAGTTTTCTTGTGAGTAACCTCAAACTAATATAATCAGAGCTAATTAATCAATATTAATTTTTATCTAGAGACTAGCCTTTTCTCATGCAATATACCAGGAAATTAATTGAAACTAATTTTTTTTGAATTTTTGGGCGCCAAAAGGATGTGAATTTTCACTATAAAAAGGGGTCAAGACTCGTGCAAAATCATACATTCAGTCATCCAATCATCTAAGCATCTAAGCATTCTTCCATTCTCTCATCTTCCATCTTTCAATTTTTAGAGGGTCTTTTGTAAGACAAAATCATTTAAGTTGAGGAGTTTAGAAGGAAATAAGCTTTGTTGGCTATTTTTCTCTTCACTTCTCTTCTCTTCACTCTACAAGATAGGTTCCTCTTCAAAGGAAACAAGCTTTACATCCTCAAGAGTCCTCTAAGGGACTTTATTATCAAAGAGGCTCATAGAGAAGCCTTAGCGAGTCATTTTGGGATCAACAAGACCCTTGAGATACTCAAGGAGCAGTTTTATTAGCCCAGGATGGGTGGGGATGTTCATAAGGTAATCATAACATCCAACATTTGTCACATGGATAAAAGTCACTTCCATCATGGCCTCTACGCTCCTCTTCCAACTCTAACAAGGCTCTGGAATAACATTAGCATGAATTTCATTGTGGCCGTCCCATGGACAACTAGGGAAAATGATGTTATTATGGTGGTAGTGGATTGATTCTCTAACATGGCTCATTTCATTACTTGCCAAGAGAGTGATGATACTACTTACATTCAGGCTTCCTGGTATTCCAAGGACCATTGTCTCGGGTAGGGACACTAAGTTTCTATCACATTTTTGAAGATCCCTATTGAGACTAGTAAGGGCTAAATTACTTTTTAGAATCACTTGCAACCCTTAAACTGATGGACAAATAGAGGTGACAAATCAAACTCTCACAACCTTACTAAGGGGTATGGTGTGCAAGAGTTTGAGGGATTGGGATACCAAGTTTGCTTAGCTGAATTCGCGTCTAATTGTGCTCCTTCTTATGCAAACCTCTCATTCTCCCTTTGAGGTAGGCTATGGCCATAATGATCTCACTTCGATTGATCTTATTCCCATTCCTCAAGAATTCAAGGTGAGTTTTTGAGACTGAGGTAAGGCCTAAGGAGATGAAGAGACTATGTGAGTAGGTGAGGGCAAAACTTTAGAAAGTGAATGAGCAATACAGGCTTAAGGCCAATAAGAACTACACTCATCCCACGTTGAAGCTAGGAAATCTTGTGTGGTTGCATTTGAACAAATAGAGGTTCCCATAAAGGAGGAAAAACAAGCTTCTCACTAGGGGACATGATCATTACAGGATGGTACAATAGATGGGAGTGAATGCTTGCAAAATCAAACTTCCGGGAGATATGTAAATATCTGTCACCTTTAATTTTATAGATCTTACTCCTTAAATTAAGAATGAGGATGAGCATGATAAAGATTTAAGGGCAAATCCTCTTCAAGGGGGAGAGGTTGATGCAAAGCAAACCTCAAGAATGGACTCGCTCCTCCAAGAAAGGGTTATCAACTAAGTAGGCACAATGTTGACCTTTGGATGTAGACGTCAAGGCCTTGAGCCTCCAAGGTCAGTGTTGACTTGGGACCCTTGAAGAGGCCCAATTACAATTAGGGAAGGTGGTTGGGCAATTAGTAGTCTTAAATAAGGAGTTAGATACTCTGTCCTCCTAAAACACTTCATTAGCTTATTTTGATATTCTAGGCAGAATATCTTATCTAAATTCGAGCTCCATTTTCAAAAGCCAGAAAGGCTCTATTTCAGACAACTTACATATGTATGGGTAGCTCCGGATGTCTAGTATCTATCAAGCTATAGAACGTCTTCAAATTTCTGGTATTGAGTAAGGCATGGGGTGAAAATTGAGCAAGGTTTAGTGCAGGATCTAAATTTGCATGTTTTTATTAAGGAATTAATTAGGCTAGCAAATGGATGAATTAGGGGCCAATATTACTTATACAGCTAGTGGACTCTTGTAGAAACATTCACATAAAAATCTGCTCATGAATCATCCATTTGAGGTAGTGAATGACTCATGTAAACTAGCTCTAATACGACCAATTCTAGTTCAGCTTCTATTGTTGTGGTCCCCTTCAAAATTGTATCACTAGTTAGGATTTTATTGGTTAGTTTCCTTATAGCCCTATTCATTAGTACATAACTTGGGAGAGGAGTACTCTCCTATTTATTTGCTTGACCCTATAATATTTCTTCGATTTGGAATTAAAGAAATGAGAGTTTAATGCTTAGTATCTTCACAAAAATCTCAAATTTCTTTATCTCCCTAAAGAGGGTGGTGAGGTTGACTTCCTTCCTTTAATTCAATCCTTGGTGCCTTGGGTTTAGAGGGTTAAAGGGTGGGTTGATTTATCTATTTGGTTTATTGTTCTCAAGTTTGATTCAAACAAGTGGAAGATTTGGGGTTTTCTCCCTCTTGGGTTATTTTACAGAGATCTTCTTCAATCATTTGGGGCTTATTAATAAGGATTGATTGCCTTTATTTGGTTAATGGTTTACCTTATGCTTGAGGTTGATCTTCTAAAATAATCGGGAATAATTAGGGGGCAATATGAGCATATAATTTGGGCATATTACATCTGCAGATGTATGGTTTACCTAAAATGTTAAATCATTTGATTTGGAGTTGCGTGGAAAGAGATATGGCAAATGTACTGAAACGACATGAAACTGACCTGAATTTGACACCCTAAGCATTTTGTTATTTTTACCTTACTTTGAGCTCGAATGTGACCATATCGAAGACTTGTAATTTTTAGAAAACATTATAAGGTTTCTAGATTAAACAAGACTTAAAAATCTAGTTTTGACAATCCTCTAACCTAAAGATTTCTACTGAAAAGAATAATAAGATTTAAGCATGCTCATGCATAAAAATATAGTTTAATGAACTGGAAGAGATCGAGGGTAGCCTTAAAGATCTAGAACGGATTGTTTAATTTAACCAATTGTTATAAGTTTCTAACTATAGTTTATCCACATCTAGTTTGAGCTCGAGTCAATAGAGGTTACACGAGAGAGGTAATATGTATGCTAAAAAATTTGATATTTGTGTTTGTTGCTGTGAATGCAGTTTCCTAATCTGATTAGAATTCGATTTGTTAAATTGTCATTCTGACCTCTATATTGTCTTATGTTTTCAACTATTACATTTCTTGTTGGGGCTAGATTTCAGCCCCGTGTCAAAGAGTTTAATTGCCTATTTTTGAAGTATGTAATAATGTTGCTAAATTAGTCTTAAGAAGATGTTTCCAGAAATCTAAAGCCTTTGAATGTTTCCTATGTGTGAATCATATGATTTTATTTTGTTGTTACTTCTAACTATGACATTCGAAGCTTAGGAAGGAAAGAAGTCTCAATTGAGCGTATTCCTAGAAAAATATTCACTTCCACCTACTTTTTTGTTTTTTTGGTAAAAAGGTTTAAAAAGAAAGGTTTTATTCCTAAACCAAAAATACTTTACTCCTTTTGGATTTTGGTGGCTAAGAGCTCATATACTAAATCCTATTGTGGTGTACCCCCTGTTGCCTAGTTTTGGGTTCTCTATCATCCTATTTGAGTCGCACGACATCTCTTGCGTAGGGTTAGTCATCGTAGGCAACTTTGCAAAGATGGCCTAAACTCATGTCTATCAAGGGAATGCCTATCTTCCTATTTCTTGTGTATGCCATCAAACTGTTAAAATGAAAATCGTACTTTTGAATCAACTTTTCCCTAATTTATTTGGAACCGTTGTTCAGTATTGTGTTTAGTGAAATCTTTTTTTTGGTCTTGCTTTGGATAAGTATAAGTCAAGAAGGGGATTTTACATTAACAAAACTAGAATGTGGAGCAACTTTTCTACCCCTAGAAAAAAGAAAAATTCTGAATTATTCCTATTATACATATGATGAACCTTCTGTCCATGCTTTTCCGTCAAAGGATTATTTCCGTTTTAAACTAAACTCTTCTCCTTAACTTATCCCTTTACTAGTTATTAAAGGGATGTTTGGTTAATAGCCCTATTTTCACATTCTATTGTAATTGTACGTAGTGTTTTCTTGAATTTGTAAGTTCTTCAAATATGTCTTTGGAAGAGATTTTCCAAGTTTTGTTACATTTTCAAGTTTATTCGTTTTCCCCAAATAAGTTTTAAACTGGTATTAGTAAATTGTTTTTACGCTTTTTGTGGTTGTGTTATTGGGTTTACTCAACTCACTTTTGAAACATTTTGTTTTTTAGGTTTGTGCTTTTGTGGGGATTTTGGCCACGGAGTTTTAGTGGTGAGGCTGTTAATAAGCAAGCACTATTAAAATCCTTAGACGAATATGATTAGATGGGTAGTTGAGCTAATGATGTCAAATTATGCTTGTGCTAAGGTTATTAATTAGATTAGTTTAATTCAAGTTTTAATTAATACAGTTTTTGTTGTCAAACTGATTTTGTATTCCTATGCCTTGTGCAGGCACCATCCTTAACCCATATTTGTCTTATAAATTATTTTGAATTACTATTGGAAAATTTGAGATGCTAGGTTCATCACCTTGGGACAAAACCCAACCACAATTCAACGCTAAGAGTAGAACATAGATACAACAAGAATCAATCGCAGAGTAGGACATAGCAAAGAGCCCAGCTAGGGTCACTCACATAATTCCTCAATCTCATCCTCATCCACAATCGTTTACCACTGTCAGCACAACACTCAATCCTAATCTCCTCCATCCACGGCAGCCAAATTGAACGGTCAAGAGAAGGGGAGGAGCCGACTTTATGTTGTATAAATCGAAGGGTTGCGGCGCCAGAAAGAGGTATTGGGTAATTCGGGAAAAATGCAGAAAAAAGATGAAGAAATGTCAAAAATGAAGAATTGGGTCAAATTGACTTAAACTTGACCCAAATTCCTTAGGCCATTATCTTTTATAATCCAAAAAAAAGGGAAAACCAAAATGAGGAAACTCCAGCATGCTCACATGCCCAGCAAGTGACCACCCATCCCCCTTTTTATTCCCCCAATTCTGTCTCCCCTCTCTCGGTTCTCAAACCAGAGAAGCCACGACCTCCCCTTCATCCTTATAATCTCATCTTCATTCTCTCTCTCTCTCTCTCTCTCTCTCTCTCTCTCCCCCGTGAATTCATCTCTCTCTCTCTCGATCCACACCACGCACCCATCTACCACTCCAACTGCCAGCGCATCAAGGCCAGCACACCACCTTCACCATCCCTCATCTCCGGTGTCCACAACAGGTGCAAATCAAGGGGCGAGATTGAACGAGTTCGATTATAAATGGAGGTTGCAGTACAAATAGTATCAATTAGGTTTAGTTTTAATTTTCTCAGGTTTTAACTAGGGTTTTTAGTTGTTTTAATTCGAGTTTCGCAAGTTAGGGTTAGATATTTAGGTTTTAATTTCACGTTTTGTCTTAGATTTGTTAGGGTTCTATTTCATTCAAAATTGTTCTGTTTTTCATTCTTAATCTACGTGTGTCAACCAAAATTAATAGAATCAATTTTAGTTTTGTTGATTTTTGAGTAAGGTTTGCGATTTTTGGCTTTGATTTCATGAAATTGGTTCAAGTTGGAAGCTGCTGATGGTTCGACTTTTCTGGGTTTTTATTGGAATCTGCTGAAGTTGGGATTGTTTTCTGCATGAAGGTTTTTGGGTTTTCTATTGTTGCTCGATCTGGCTTGGCTTGGCTTGGCTTTGCTTCTGTTTTTAATCTGCTATTCTTATATTGCTTGGGTTGATTGTTGATGGCAGCTTTGATTCTCCTATTTGTTGCTATGTTTCGGTTCTGTTGCTCCCCCTCCCCTGCTGCTTTGCTTCATTCCAGCCCCATCCTACTTGTTCTATTTTCACTGTTGATTTTAGGGAGTACTTGAACACATTAGTTTTTTTTTTGGGTGTGAAAGAGGGGCCTGAGGTGCCTGCTAAGTTTTTATTAATTACCAAATAACGGAGGCCAAGTAACCCCTACAATATCGTGGACTAGGAGAGGGCGGACCTCCACTAGGGGGGAATCCAAATACACAAAACAAGAATTTAATTCTACCCTTACATTGGCTAACTTATCTGCGACATTATTAGCCTCTCTATAGCAGTGCGATATATGAACCTGCCACCTGGAGTAGGAGAGTAAGTCTTTATATTGTTGGACTAGAGAGTAATGCTTCAAAGGGAAGGTGCCACTATGGACGATACCAACTACTACTAAGGAGTTCAACCTTACACGAAGCTTTGGGATGCCTTGCTCTCTGACAATGCGTAACCCTCGAAGTACTGCTTTGAGTACTGCTTTAACTGGAGTGTAAATCTCCAATCCCTCAGTGTAGCCTCCCAACCATTAGCCTCTATGCCTCCTAAACATGCCACCAACTCCTGCAGCACTGGGGTTGCACTTTACTGCTCCGTCAGTGTTTAAGCCGATCCACTCTGCCAGGGGGCTTGCCACCTAATGAATCGTTCGGTCATTTTTGTTGGGCCATTATTGCGGTCACCTTCATTCCCTTTGGAATGCTTCAAGGATATCTTTGAAACGATGGTGGAGAAATGCAACTTTATCTCTTGGAATGTCTTCCCTTTTATTAAATATCATGCAGTTCTTTCATTTCCATGTATACGACAAGATAGTCACAAACTTAGTGGGCCATTCTGGATTACCGCCTATGTCATCAATGTTGAATTTTATCCACTCTACAAATTGCCCCTCGAATTTATAGCTACCAAAGCCTTGACGCAGGAAGTGGTTCCAGACCATGCAGGTTACCAGGCACATGCGAAATATGAGTTTGGTGTCCTCCACACCCATCTCACAGTTTGAACAGCTTGGATTCGATGTTAGCTCCCTTTTTTGTCTATCGGTGTTATAGTTACCAAGGCCTTGACACAGGAAGTGGTTCCAGGCCATGCGGACTGCCGGGCACGAGCAAAGCATGTGTTCGGTGTCCTCCACACCCATCTCACAGTTTGAACAGCTTGGATTCGACGTCAGCCCCCTTTTTTGTCTATTGGTGTTATATAGTAGACCATCATGCGCCAGTAACCATAAAAAAACTTTTGATCCGCCAGTAACCATAAAAAAAGTTTTTGTCTATTGATGTCATGTGGTGGACGTCGCCTCTATGCCTTTTTAGTTGCAAGTTTACCTATTCCTTTTGTTTAATTTATAAGTTTTGGTTGAATTCCTTAGAAAATCTAGCGATCGATAAAATTCATACTAATATTATAACTCTTATGATTAATATAGCTAAATTTACCTATTTTATTATTTAGGATAGTTCAATTCTGTTGATCGTGACCTTAATCTCATTCTCAACCCTAAGGAGACGACCCTCAAGTCCTACGATAATAGTCGTACACTTGCAGCATTTAAATTGACACTGAAAATTATACCACAGAAACTGTTGCACTGATAATTGATGTAAGGTAACAGATGGTGAGGTTAATGAGGGGAATGATGGAGGAGAGAGAAAGAGAGAACCACGGTTATGGGGGGGAAAAGGAGTCAAGCAGCTTTGGGTCTATTACAATCTAGGTCGTGAGAAGCAAGAAGAAAGAGGGAGAAGGGAATCACGTACCTAGCACATGCTAGGTTAAGTTAAGTGAAGAAGAAAAGGCAGGCTGGGGAGCGCCTGGGCTAGCCGACCGAGAAAAAGGAATGGGAGGCAGGGAAAGAAAGGAGATGCTACCAAGATGGGCCAGGCCCAGTCATGAGAAGAAAGAAGTGAGAAGGCAGACAAGCCTTGGGCTCAATAAGGCATTGGATTGGGCACGCAAACAGGCGTTGAAGACTGGGCATCCTATGCTTTCTTTGCTCCTTTTTGGCTTGATCCAAAGCTTCTCTTCAGCATTATTTATTATTTTTCTCAAGTTTTTCTAATTCCTATAAAATGAACAAAAATATTATTAAAATTCTAATTAACTAATTTATTTTGAGCAATTAGTTGATAATAAAAGGGTATAAAACATCATAATTTATGGTTGAACACCAAGTGCCCTTCATACTAACACTTTAGCCTTGATCGTTCCTAGTTGCGGGTCAGTGTTCCGGGCTGCCCGAATCTCCTCAATAAGTGTAGGTTTTACATTCATGGCATAAAGTATGGGTTTGTCCCTTCTTGTCACCACATTGATCTCAAGCTTCTTAAAATCCTCACATAAGTCTCTTGGTAATGTTAATAAGTAGCGCAGTCTTTGATATGGCCTGCGACTTAACGTATTGACTACCACGTTTGCCTTCCCTAGGTGGTATTCGAAGCTTATCTCATAATCTTTAAGGAATTTCAACCATCTTATTTGCCTCAGGTTCAAGTCCTTTTTTGAAAACATGTAATATAGACTTTGATGGTCAGTAAAAATCTCACAATGCACCCTGTACAAATAATGCCTCCAAAGTTTTAATACAAATACCACTGCTGCTAGTTCCAAGTCGTGGGCTTTCCGCTCATAGGTTTTTAGTTGGCAAAAGGCATAAGCTATGACACGATTATTTTGCATCAGCACACAACCTAATCCATTTTTTGATATGTCACTTTATACTACAAAATCCTTGTCGTTGGTGGGTAATGCCAATATCGGTGCACGAGTTAATATCCTCTTAAGCTCTTGAAAGGCTTGCTCACCCTTGTCAGTCCACTCATACTTAGTAGTTTTCCTTGTCAAGTTAGTGAGAGATGTTGTGATCTTAGAAAAGTTCTACACAAATATGCGATAATACCCTGCCAACCCTAGAAAACTAATCACTTCAGTTGCATTCTTCGTCCAAGGCTACTGTGTTAGAATTTTCTTTTAGGGTCCTAAAAGATTCCTTCTCTTAACAGGACATGCCCTAAAAATGCTAATTTTTCGAGCCAAAACTCACACTTCTTCAACTTTGCATACAATTTATTTTTTCTTAGCACTTCTAGGATCGTCCTTAAGTGATGAGCATGTTCCTCTGGTGTCCTCGAGTAAACCAATATATCATCTGCAAGCGCTATTAAAAATTGATCTAAGTAAGGTTTAAAGACCTTATTCATGAGGTCCATGAATCCGATTAGGGCATTAGTAAGTCCAAAAGGCATCACTACTGTACTCTTAGTGCCTGTATCAAATGCGGAATATTGTCTTGGGTATGTCATCTTCCTTGGCACAGAGTTGCTGGTAGCCAGATCGAAGATCTATTTTGGAGAAAGTCCCAGTGCCTTTTAACTGGTCAAAGAGTTCATCTATCTAAGGTAGAGGATAGCGATTCTTGATGCTTATCTTGTTAAGCTCTCTATAATCAATAGACAACCTCAAGGTTCCATTCTTCTTTCTCACAAACAGCACCGGGGCTCCCCATGGAGATGTACTTGGCCTACTATACTCCATTTCCAATAACTTGTCAAGCTGCACTTTTAACTCTTTAGGTTCTGCTGGGGTCATCCTATAAGGGGCTTTGGAGATAAGGGTTGGTCCTGGCACCAAATCAATGCAGAATTCTACCTCTCTAGGTGGTGGCATGCCTGGTATCTCCTTAGGGAAAACATCAGAAAACTCCTGAACTATTGGGATGCCCTTAAGATATGGCTAAGGGGTTTTAGTATCTATCACATTGCATAAAAATACCTTGCAACCTCATTCTAATAGCTTTTGAGCTTCTATTACTGTGGTAAGTCTCACTCTACACTTCAGGACTTTCCCTTTATGAATTACCTTTTCTCCCTTAGGGCCCATTAGGGTAGCATCTTCTATTTAGGACATTTTATTTGTGCTTGATATTTCGGTAATCACTCAACCTAAATTTATGCAGGTTAGCTAAGAACTCACGACCATCAATCTTAATAGGGAAATTTGTATATAGTTCATCACACCTTATTGTCTTCCAATCAGGGAAAGCCACAGATAATAGAGAGCATTTAAATGCTGGAACTATGCCTAATGACTCAATTGACTTAGTAGAAATGAAAGAATGCATAGCACCAGAGTTTAATAGGATATCAATAGGTTGAAAGTACCAGTCACCACATGAGGATCATCTTCAACTTCTTTCCTTCGCATCACATAGACCCTACTTCTAGTGTTCTAGGGTGGTTGGTTGGGTGACCTTAGCTGGTTCTGCTAAGAGGCTCGGGTTTGGTTGTTCAGATTTTCCGATTGCCCACCTTTGTACTGGTAGTATTGTTATGGGTACTTTCCTTCATGCCTGTAATCAGTAGAGGAAGGTGAGTGCAGGCAATCCTTCACCAAATGTAAAGGGCTTTCACAGCAGTAACATCTTTTATTAGTATGACATTCATGTGTGTAGTGTCCTAGCTTCCCATAAGCATTGCAGGTCACCCTAGATCGACCGCAAATATGAAGCCCACTACATAGATTGTTGTTGTTGTTGTGATACCTCCCCTAAGGCTTCTTGTATTGATTCTAGAAGTGATGATTTTCTCGCTGGTTCCCCTTCGTTTTATTCACTCGTTGCTCACTAAAGTGCTTATTTATCTCCTTCATCGCCCTTTCTAAATTTATAGCTGTGTCGTATATATCTTTATAGGAGATATACTGACGCACTCACATCCTTTCCTTAAGGTTTGGGTTATTGTCTACCTCAAAACGGCTCATCTTTAGCTTATCATCCGCCATGAAGCCAGGGCCAAAGCAAGAGTGTGAAACCCCGGAAAAAGAGTTTCTATTTATTATTTCGGAGTGTGTGTGTGTATGTGTGTGTGTGTATATATATATATATATATATATTTGTTATTTATAATTTGTGATGATATTGACCGACTTAGAATGCTTGAGCTCATAGTGGTTTAATTTTTAGAAAATTTAGCGGAGTAGCCCAAAGGTTAGTCAAACGGTCCAAGTCAGAGGAATGTTAGCCCTTTGAATTTTTATTCCTGAGGGGGAAAAAAAAGAAAATAGCAATGCAAAAGAGGGCAAGGGGGGAGAAACCCTAGTGATTTAAACTCCTTTTTCCTCCCTCTCTTCCTCTCCTCACCTTTTCTCTCCCCACGGCTCCCTCTCTCCCCACGCCATCTCCCTTTCTTTCTCTTCCTTTCCCTCTCCCTCCCTCCGGTGAGCAGCTACTCGCCACCGCCGCCTAATGCCGCCGTTCTCTCTCCCTATCCATCCTCTCTTTGTTCACTTGGTAGGTATTTCAAACCCTAGCCTAAAGTTTTGGATTTTTCATTGTTTCTCCCTCAAAAATCCTTAAACTTGGCCATGGAATTGATGGCTGCACACTCCTATGATGTTTTTTTTTCCCAGATTTGAACTCTTGGTGTGAGAACTAAAACACCTTAGGGTTTTCCTTTGTATTATTCCTCACTTCAAGGTAGATTATTCGCTTCTGCTCTTATGGCTTGGATGGTTTGATTGCTTTAACAATTAAGAGTGGTATTGTTGAATAAAAGGATTATATGCATGATTTAGGGATGTTTGGGTCGAATTATGGGGGAAGGGAGGTTAAAAGTTAAGTTATTATCACTATTAGGATGCCCAGAAAATTATCTGATTTTGCGGACTTACTGGCAATAATCGAGATTCCAAAAATTATGGAAGACTTTGTGAAGGTAGATCTAGAGGTCCTCTAACCAGGGAGTTTGAATTTCATGAATCGGAGTTAAAACGAACAAGTTATGACCAAAATATCAAGACTGTGCAAAACCAACTGTAACTGGGACCATTTGGGAATTTGTTGAAATTCAAACCTGTTAGATTCGGATGCTGTTAATAATCATAAAAGGAAATTGTAGTTCATGGCTTGCCCTTTCTAGAATGGGTTTAATCTTAAAATGTTGACCTCGGGAGTAAAAGTTATAGTCCCGGGAATTTAGGGGTGAAATCTGGGAACAAACTGGAAAGCTCACAGTAGCCGCATGTGTGTAGTTTTTAATATTTGTAGCTTTCTTAAAATTTATTTGAGGGTTGCAATTAGTTGTTGGGGGTGAGAGGGTGC
This sequence comes from Carnegiea gigantea, assembly GCA_029747015.1. Taxonomy (NCBI): domain Eukaryota; kingdom Viridiplantae; phylum Streptophyta; class Magnoliopsida; order Caryophyllales; family Cactaceae; genus Carnegiea; species Carnegiea gigantea. Next base: position 164,932 of record JAKOGI010001108.1, read on the forward strand.
TTAGGAAAATTATTTGAGTATGGTGGGCTCGTAGAGAGTTGGGGTAAGAGTTGGAACTAACAGAATGCGGTTGTTGGCAATTATTTTAGGCCAAACTAGAGTTTCGAGATCAAGCCTAGGCAGCGTGTTATAATACATAACAATCATGCCCTAACTCCCCCAAATATCCCTTGGAAACATGTCCTATGAGTATACTTGAAAGGTGTTTGAATGTATTTTGAATTGATGTTCGGGGGATCTTTCTAGGGTAAATGTGTGATGAGGTTTTACCATGGTTTTTACCAAAGCGATTGTTCAACCGGTAATTGCATGGGTTTATCTTGAATGTTTTGATTCCAAAAATAGTAGTGAAATGTTTTTGGATCGGAATGGGTTGGGTTTGGCTATATTCTGGTAAGAGATCAATGTTAATTGTGAATGTATAAGTAACTGAATAAATGGGCAGGACTAAGTGGTTATGCTTCTGTTGTGTTTGAAGGTCATTGGCCTTCCCTAGGTAAAAGTGCACGCATTTGAGCAGCCACATGCCCCCTTATAGATGGACGTGAGCCAGGTTATCAGTAACCGTCTAAATTGATGGTAGGCCATGATATGGTTAAGTGGCTACATTAAACCCAAATGCAGGCCATGAGACCCCGTGAGGTCGCTTGCCCCTTTTATCCTGAAACTGAATAAGTGGGACTTGGATTGTTACATGTTCATGTTGAGAATGTGTAAGTACTTTGAACTGCTTAGGTTTGTCTCCCACTCCTAAAATGGTTTGAAATGAATATTTGTGCATGGTTGGCTGTCAGGGGTGGTTGTTATTGAGTTTATATCACTTTTCCAAATGCTTTGTTTTCAAGTGAAGTGCATGAGCATGGGGATGGAAACTCGATTTAGAGCAAGGCCTCATCACAAAAATTTATTTGAAATGAATTAGTTTTCGATTGAATTTGTTTTGGAGATTGTTGTTCAGTTGAACATTGATGTAGTTGTCATCAGGATGTAAACTTATGCTTTGATTTGAGAATAAACTTGCACTAATGCTTTTTGTTGATACTTATCCTGGTATTTCCATGAAGGAAATACAATGGCAGCACTCAATTTTGGTTTTCTGCTGCTACGTAGGTTAACATTAGTAAATAAAAAAGGATTAGAAAATCAAGGTGTTATAAAGTGGTATCAGAGCACAGGTTGACTAACCTAAAGGGTCACCTAAAATATTATAATCAGGAATAAAAATAAAAAACTTGTAAACCTAAGGACTGCACGGAGCGTGGGTGTAGGACGGGAAGAGGGGCATGTCTACATGTGCTTACTTACTTGTGAAATTGTGTCTGATTTGGACTTATCAATGTATAGGATAAATAAGACCCGTCATTGTGGCTATATGGGCCGTCGTTGCCGCTATCGGATGATGGAAAAGAGGCATGGGGTTAGTCTAGTCTAGCTAGCCACTTAGAACGAATTGAGACATTTATACATGGAAGACTAGAGGAGATACTAATTGACTGCTTAAGGTTTGGGAGCAATCCAGCCCTATTCTTTCTCGTGACCCTCTTAGGTGACCTAGTATGGCATCACAGGATTAATGAGCTTCACCCTAAGATTAGATTGTTCAGTTTCTATAATAGGTGTTACTTGTGCGATTGGGAAGCTATGGGAATGAACCTAGCAAGGCTAGTGGACCATCTAATAGACGTGGGCCCCTATGACCAACCTTCTACCCCTGATATCGAGGATAAGACTCCACTAGCCCCAGTGGTGGAAGATATTGAAAAGGAACAATCTGTAGGGGGAAGCGAGCCTATGGATGGGGAGGAGGAACTAGGAGAGGAACCTGTTGAGAAGGGAGACCCTAGAGAGGAACCCTTAGAGGAGGAGGAGCCCAAATAAGACTCTATAGAAGAGGAAGATCCAGAAGAGGACCCTAAGGAAGAGCCCTTAAAAGAAGAGATTTTGAGGAAGAGCATCTAGTAGAGGAAGACCCAGAAGAGGACTCAGCAGCGGAAGAACCCAAGCCTAAAGTTACCCACTGGAAGCAGGGAAGATGTGGTAGGATGTGTCGGGGTACCTACCCAATTGACGCCTCTAAGCAGTATATGCTAGAAGTTGCTAGAAGTTAGGGTCTTTTGCTTTTAAAGGATGTACTGTTTTTATCTTTCCTTTATGCTGGCAAGTATGAACTAGGAAATATTGTTAAAGTACTTATACAATGATAGTATTGGTGTGTGGAACAATTATTATTTCAAACCTATGCATTATTACTTTGTTGAGTTACATGGGTACAACTATTTGTTATGATTGGCTGAGAATTATGAACTCTACATATATATTTATATGTGAATATCATTATTATTGATGAGAAGTGTATAAGACATGTGAAGATGAGACCAGGCTATGTGAGCGTGGCAAGTGAATGCGACTGTAAACAAAACTGAATGTGTGTTGCATATAATAATGTGGTATAAGATGCCTTACTAAACTATAGTAGCATGTGTGTGGCGAACCATTAGAAAATAACCAAACTCGGCTTGTTCCCTAAGCATGATATCGGGGACACAATTGTGAATCTTAAACCGGGCCC
>JAKOGI010001108.1:172500-309883 GCA_029747015.1 Carnegiea gigantea
CTCGAGGGCCCCCTCAGGGCTCTCTCTGGCAATTTTTAGGCTAGGTTTTAAGTTAGTTTATCAAATAAAAATCTCAAAAGAAGGATTAGATTAGGATTGAAGATTGTAATCTTGGATTCAAACTTTGAATTTCAAGTTCTTTATATCAATCAAGACTAAGTTTTGTTCCATTTTCTCTCTCTTTTTCATATGTTGTTCATATTTATGTTTTTCTAGTTTAATTCTTGTATTTGAATTGTTCAGTTTTCATTGTTAATTCATGTTTAGTTAGTTTGATTAGATTATATTTTCATTCTCTTCCCCCTCTTGTTCATGTTTGCCTTCTTTGCTAGTTTAGGTTTAGTTTGGGTTTTTGTGCTTATGATGTTTAGTTGTTAGCTTGCGTTGATTTGGATAGTGATTAGCCTCTTGATAGCTAATTGATCTTGTTTAGGCATTTAACCATCTTGTTTGCGGTAGATTTTAGAGTTTTCTTTCATTCCCGCAAAGTGTTCGATGAAATGCTTGACAGAGGTTTCATCGGTGTTTTGGGGCATTCAACTTATGCTAAGACGTGAGGTTGGTTGTCTAGTATGGGTAGGGAGAATAGCTGGGATTCGGACATGAAAATAGTTTCGGTCACTAGCTAGGTTAAGGGTTGTAAATCTTGTAGTTTAATTGAACTACTCCCATGAAAATAGAAAGTTAGAACAATCAGACTAGCTCATGACCCTTGAGAGAGGGCTTGGGTGGTCTTTAATGATGCAAGCGACCATCTCTGAATACTAGTGTAACTTAGGAAGGTGAAGGTTTAATTTGATTACTTGGTTTATCTTAGGTTTAACCATAGTCCTTTTGTTTGCTTTAGTAGTTTAGTTCTATTTTCTATCCCTTTTGTTTTGCCTAACTTGAGATGCTTTAGTTAGTTTTGGTATTTGGAAACCCAACTGCCTGCGGACGACACCCTGAGTACTCAACGATGCACCTAGTACGTGGGGTCTATAAATATTAAAAATTCTTCCCTAACAATACCTTATTCGATTTGCACCTGACCTGATATTGACCAAAACATTGAACTGAATCCCACCCGACCTAAATTACACTTGACACATACCCGATTCGAACCGAGCTACTGTAGACAACCCGAAATAGACCCAACCTGAACTCCACCTAAACCGAACCCGTACCGAGCCGAACATGGTACCCATAAGTGACCCGAACCTGAACTTCAACTGAACCAAACCGAACTCGATCCGAACATGATTGACCCGAAATTGACCCAAACCCGAACTTCACCCGAGTCGAACCCAACTCCGACCTGAACATAGTTGACCTGAAAGTGACCTGAACCAAACTAAGACCCGACCCGAATGACCCATTTGTCAGGTCTGCCTGGCGTGCCACCCATAGCGAGGTGAAATTCTGCATTGATTTAGTGCCAGGAGCAACTCTATCTCTAAAGCACCTTATCAGATGGCACCAGCAGAACTTAAGGGGTTAAAGACTCCACTTGATGAGCTATTAGGCAAGGGTTATATCTGGCCGAGTACGTCCCCATGTGGAGCCTCGATGTTGTTCTTGAAAAAGAAGGATGGAACGGTGAGATTGTGCATAGATTAAATAGAGAATTAAACAAAATAATGATCAAGAATCCTTACTCTTTACCGAGGGTAGACAATCTTTTTTGACCACCTTAGATATGCGGGGACTTTCTCCAAGATAGAACTTCCGTTCGGGGTATCACCAACTCCGCATCAAGTACGAAGACATACCTAAGGCTGCATTCCGCACCTAATATGGACATTATGAATTTGTAGTAATGCCCTTTGGGCTTGTAAATGCCGCAGCAGCATTCATGGATCTCATGAATAGGGTTTTTAAGCCTTACTTGAATCAGTTTGTAGTAGTGTTCGTAGATGATATATTCATATATTCGAGGACTCCAGAAGAACATACCCACCATTTGAGAAACGTCGTAGAAGTGCTAAGGAAGAATGAGTTGTACGGAAAGCTGAAAAGGTGCGAGTTTTGGTTGTGTCAGGTGGCATTTTTGGGGCATGTAGTGTCTGATGAGGGAGTATATGTGGATCCTCACAAGATAGAGGCCATAACGAAGTGGCCAAGTCCTAAGAATACGACGGAGGTGAGAAGATTTTTGGGTTTGATAGGGTACTATCGTAGGTTCGTTCAGAACTTTTCGAAGATCACCACTCCCCTCACTAGTTTGACATGGAAGGTTACCAAGTATGAGTGGACAGATCGGTGCGAGGAAGCATTCTAAGAACTTAAGAAGAGGTTAACCAGTACATGTATACTGGCTTGACCCACCAAGGATAGGAATTTTATGGTGTATAGTGATGCATCTAGACATGGATTGGGCCGTGTGTTGATGCAGGATGACTGTGTTATAGCCTATGCCTCATTACAACTAAAGACTCATGAGTGAAATTATCCGACTCACGACTTGGAGCTAGTAGCAGTAGTGTTTGCGCTAAAATTTTGGAGATACTACTTGTACGGGGTGGACTATAAGATCTTCACTGATTACCAGAATATGAGATATTTATTCTCACAAAAGGACATGAACCTGAGATAGACGAGGCGTTGGAATTCCTTAAGGATTATGACATAAACTTCCAATACCACCCTGAAATGGCAAATGTAGTAGCGGATGTAGTAAGTCATGGGCCATACCCAACTCTCAATAGAATGTTGGCACTACTTAGGGATTTGTATGAGGATTTTAAGCAATCGGAGCTCAACATGGTGACAAGAAAAACCAGATATATACTATCTACTATAGAGGTACAACCTACCCTCATTGAGAAAATTCGAGCTATTTAGAGCATGGACCCGTAGTTGGATAGGATCAAGATAGAGGTGTTAGCAAGAAAGGAACCTTGTTTCATAATTCACAAGGATGGAATGCTAAGGTTTAGAATCGATTATGTGCTCCCGCCATAGAGGAACTCAACAGAAAAATCCTAAATGAGGGACACGACACCCCACATTCTGTTCACCCTGGTGGGAACAAGTTATATAAATACCTAAAACAAATTTTTTCATGAAGCAATATGAAATAAGAGATGGCGGACTATGTGACGAAATGTCTGACGTGTCAGCGAGTAAAAGCAAAACACCATAGGTTTGTAAGACTAGTACAACCCTTAGAAATCCCTGAGTGGATATGGGACTCAATCTCCCTGGACTTTGTAGTAGGCCTACCATCCACCTAGAGGAAGAAAAATGTGATCTGGATTGTCGTGGATCGATTCATGAAGACGACTCACTTCATAGCCATGAGAAACACATGGACCATAGAGCAATTGGCCCGAGCCTACCTAAAGGAGATAGTCCGATTTCGTGGTAAGTCAAACTCTATAGTGTCAGACCAGGACACATGACTCCAACCGTGATTCTGGCAGAAGTTGTAGGAGGCATTTGAGACACTGTTACGTTTGAGTATAGCCTTTCTGCCAACCACGAATGGGCAGACTGAGAGAACAATTCCGACCCTAGAGGATATGCTTCGAGCATGCGTATTGGAATTCAAACAAGCTTTGCAAGAGCAGTTAGCGTTGGTTGAGTTCTCCTACAATAATAGCTACCATGCCACCATCGGGATGGCCTCGTAAGAAGCGCTGTTTGGTCGACAGTGCAGAACCCCATTGTGTTGGCAGGAGATTGACAACACACTGATCATTGGACTAGCACTAATCTAGGTAACGACCTAAAAGGCAGAACAATTCAAAAGTGAAAGAAAGTGGCACAGAGTTGACAACAAAGATGTGTAGACTGAAGGCGTAGACCTTTAGAGTTTGAAGTAGGGGATCGACTCTTCCTCTATGTGTCTCCAACTAAGGGCATCACAAGGTTTGGCATGATAGATAACCTTAACCCTAGATATATCGGGCTAGACCCCATTGTTCAATGAGTTGGGGAGTTATTGAATCGTTTGGAATTACCATCTAAGCTACCCATAGTGTATAACGTCTTCTATGTGTCGCAGCTACGCAAGTATGTCCTGACCCATTCCATATTATCACACCGAATCCCATACAACTGGGGAAATATTTGTTTTATGAGGAACAATCGGTTCGTATTCTAGACCGAATGGAAAAGCAGCACCGCAGGAAGATAGTGCCCCCAGTAAAAGTTATGTGGGCAAATCATGAGATATTAGAAGCCACATGGGAAACATAGCAAGAGTTGCAGTCCAAAAACCCCCACTAATTTTAATGACCAGGTGCGCGCGAAGATTCAAGGATGAAACTTTCTTTCAAGGGGTAGAATGTGAAACCTCACAAAAAGATTATTTATTATTATTTCAGAGTGTGTGTCTATATATATGTGTGTGTGTGTGTGCGTGTGTGTGTGTGCGTGTGTGTATTTATGTACGTATGGGTGTGTGTGTGCGTATATATATATATATATATAGACACACACACACACATGCATACATACATACATACATACATACATATATATACATACATACATACATATATATATATATATATATTATGTATAATTATTATGATATTAGTCGACTTAGAATGCTTGAGCTCATAGGGTTTTAATTTTTAGGAAATTTAGCGGAACAGCCTGAAGGTTAGGCGAATGGTCCAAGCAAGAGGAATATTAGTCCTTCGAATTTCTATTCCTGAAGGAAAAAAAAAGAAAATAGGAATGCCTAAGAGGGCACGGGGGGAGAGAGACCCTAGTGATTTAAACTTCTTTTTTTCCCTTTTTCTCCCTCTCCTTTCCCTTTCTCTCCCTTTGGCTCTCTCTTTCTCCCCACGCCATCTCCTCCTCTCTTGCCCCCCCTTTCCTGAGCAGCCAGCTGTTGCCGTTGTCGTCGCCCTTGCTGCCCGATGCTGTCATTCTCTCTCTCTCTCTTTCTTCCCATCCTCTCTTTGTTCTCTTGGCAAGTATTTCAAACCTTAGCCTAAAGTGTTGGATTTTCCATTGTTTCTCCCTTAAAAATCCTTAAACTTGGCCATAGAGTTGATGATTGCACAATCCTATGATGTTTTTTTTTTTTTTTTCCTTTCAGATTTAAACTCTTGGTGGGAGAACTAAAACACCCTAGGGTTTTCCTTTCTACTATTTTTCACTTCAAAGTAGGATATTTTTTTTCTCCTCTTATGGCTTGGATGATTTGATTGTTTTAGCAATTAAGAGTAATGTTATTGTTGAGTAAAAGGATTGTATGCATGATTTGGAGAAGGTATGGGTCCAATTATCGAGGGAAGGGAGGTTAAAAGTTATGTTATTGTCACTGTTGGGATGCCCAGAAAATTATCTGATTTCATGGACTTATTGGCAATAATCAGAACCCCTAAAAATTATAAAAAACTTTGTGAAGGTAGATCTAGAGGTCCTCTAGCTAGTGAATTTTGAATTTTATGAATAGGAATTAAAAGAACAAGTTATAGCCAAAATACTGGGACCGTGTAAAACTTATTATAATTGGGGCAGTTTGAGAATTTGTTGAAATTCAAACCAGGTAGACTCTAATGCTGTTAATGTTCATAAAAGGAAATTGTAATTCACGAATTGGCTTGTTTAGAATGCATTTAATCTTAAAATTTTGACCTTGCGAGTGAAAGTTATGGTCCCGGGGACTTGGGGGTGAAATCTGGGAACAAATTGGAAAGCTCACAGTAGTAGCATGTGTGTAGTTTTTAAAATTTATAGCTCTCTAAAAATTTATTTGAGGGATGGAATTCGTTGTTGGGGGTGAGAGGACGCTTAGTAAAATTATTTAGGGATAGTGGGCTCGTAGAGAGTTAGGCTAAGAGTTAGAACTAACAGAATACTATTGTGGAAAATTATTTTAGGCAAAACTAGCATTGTGAACTCCAGCTTAGGCAACATGTTCTAATAGATAACAGTTATGCCCTAACTCCCTCAAATATCTCTTGGAAACATGTCTTGTGAGTATACTTGAAAGGTGTCTGAATGTGTTTTGAATTGATGTTCAGGGGATCTTTCCTGAGCAAATGTGTGATGAGGTTTTACCATGGGTTTGATGTGATTATTCAACGGGCAATTGTGTGGGTTTATCTTAGATGTTTTCATTGCGAAAATAATAGTGAAATGTTTCTAGATCAGAATGGGTCGGGTTGGGCTATATTCTAGTTAAAGATCGACGTTAATGGTGAATGTATAAGTAACTGATTAAATGGGGCAGACTAAGCGGTTATACTCCTGTTGTGTTTGAAGGTCATTTGCCTTATCCTGGTAAAAATGCATGTAAACGGCCACATGCCACCTTGTGGATGAATGTGGGCCAGGTTATCGGTAACCGTCCAAATTGACAGTAGGCTAGGATATGATTAAGCGGCTATGTTAAACCCAAATGCAGGTCATGAGACCCCATGAGGTCGCTCGCCCCTTTTATCCTGAAACTGAATAAGTGGAACTTAAACTATTATATGTTTATGTTGACAATACATAAGTACTTTGAACTGCTTATGTTTGTCCCCCACCCCTAAAATGGTTTGAAATGAATTAGTATGTGTGTTTGACTATTAGGCGTGGTTGTTATTGAGTTTATCTCACGTTTCCAAATGTTTTGTTTTCAGGTGAAGTCTATGAGCATGGGGATGGAAAACTAATTTAGAGCAAGGCCTTGTCACATATGATTTAGTTGAAATAAGTTATTTTCTGATTGAACTCATTTTGGAGATTGTTGTTCAGTTGGGCATTGATATAGTTGTCACCAGGGATGTGAACTTATGCTTTGTTTTGAGAAGAAACCTGTATTAAAGTTTTTGGTTGATACTTAGTCTGATATTTCCAAGAAGGAAATACAGTGGTAGCACTCCACTTAGGTTTTCCACTGCCACGTAGGTTAATATTAGTAAATAAAAAGGGATTAGAAAATCAGGCTGTCACAGGGAGAGTTCTATAAACTTGGAAGCATATTCTAACACACTCATCTTCACTTGTTGTAACTGTATGAATTTGTATCCCTCGGTTTTCTGAAGGTATACAGGGTAAAAGTGGTTCTTGAGTAACTCAAATCTATTTCATCGAAATATATCTTCATCTTTTAGGTAGAACATAACAATCTTATCCTCAATTCCACAGGGCACTGGAGAGCATCAGATAATTTCTCCATGCCTTGAATCCAATCCTCAAATGTTTTAGGGTTAGGGGCACCATTGTACATTGGTGGGTTATAGCTAGCAAGCCTTTTGAACATATATGACTTTGCTTCCCCTGTCTTCTTTTCCCTCACCTCAACCATCTTCAGGAAGTGTTCATTTTGCTGTTACATCTGTTCCCCTTACTTCTATAAAAGCTCTAGAAGCTAGAGATCTGTAAAGTCTATCCCAATTTGGGATTTGTCTTATTCACATTCCTGGGGGTCCCACTCCCATTCCTAGGTCAAAGAGCTTTCAGTCTTTCCTTAGGCTAGCCATAGTATTCTCCATATTAACATGGGGTCTGAGAGTAGGTTGGGGTTCGGTTTGAGGATCTCTAATGATTCCTGATATCCTGGTTTGAAAGTTAGTTGAGTTTAGTTTCATTCCTAATTGTTCCTGACATGTATTTTACAACACGTTAATAATCCACCCTGATTTACATCCATCATTGAACAGAAATATAGTAATGTTTATAATCGCATCAATTTGTATCATCCGTACTGGCCAGTTGGCCTAACATATACACGGATAAGTTCTGATCACACATAACCACATGTCTCATATGCACTCTATCAATGTTACCAGATTTCATATTTAGGTCAAACACACAGTTCTTAAAGTATCATATAAGCAACACATCCATGTAAACTCAATGAATAAATTCAATGCATAAACTAGAAATGGTAAATTGCCATTACATAAGCACTTCAATAACTTCCTCATTTCCAACCCTACTTATAAAGAAAAACATGATCTTTAAAATCTAACATTATTGGCTTTTAAGCATCATCTAACATCTACTGCCTAGAAGTAGCTAATGGGCATGTCCCCCAACACACCCTACCATATCTTCCCACTTCTAATGAGTAGCTTCGGGTTCTATTTCAAACTTAGTTTCAAGTTCATATTCAAGCTCGGATCCTTCCACTGGTTTTTCCTCTTGTTCCTTATCTGGGTTTGCTTCTTCCAAATTTTCATATTCCGTCGGCTCTTCTTTAGGGTCTTCATCTTCTAATAGTCTATTACAGTCCTCATCCCCCATATGGTCCTCACCCTCTATATGTTTCTCATTAGGGTCTTCATCCTTCATTGCTTCCTCCTCAGGATCCTCATCCTGCATAAGTTCCTCCTCAGGGTCCTCATCCTCTGCAGGTTCCTTCTTAGGGTCTTCATCGTCTACAGGTTCCTCCTTAATTTTTTCATCCTATATAGGTCCCTTATCTTCCCTAGCCTGCTTGGGTCCCTTTGTTGTGGAATCTGTAGTGTCTTCCTCAAAAGGGATGGTGGGGTCTCTTCTTGGGTTGTAGGTGTAGGGGGTTGGTCATGAGGGCCCCCCTGAAGTAAATGAACAAGTAATCATAAACCCTATCCCCATTGATTGCCAATCACACCAGCAACATCTCCTCTAGTCTCAAAACTCTTGAACTGTATGGTGTAACTCATTAAATCGATAGTGCCACTCTAGGTCACTCCAAAAGGTCAGAAGGAGGAAAAGTGTCTGCTTATGCCGAAACTTTAAGTAACTATTGGGCACATCAGCTAGGTATCTGCTTATCATTGCCCTAATTTGATGGATATGATCAACCAGGTCAACCCTAGGTTTCTTGGCCACCCTTTCATGAAGACATCGACCCCCAATGCGAGGACAATATTGTGTGTCATTCATCCTATACACAAATAGTTACAAGCAAGATACGTACTTCAATACATTTATGCAAATGCATGCATCCGTTGCCCCTTCCTACGCTGGCTCTCCACATGGTTTCTAAGTCTATAGATTTTAAACTTTTATTTTAGAACACAACATTCTCAAAAAAGTCTTCAACTCTGTAAACCTGCTTTGATACCACTTTGTAACGCCCTAAAAATTCTAATTTTATTTTATTACTAATAATTAACACTAAGGGGCAGCAAACAACCTAATGGGATGCTATCGTCATATTTTCTATTAGGACACACAAGGCTAAATATGATAGAATCCGCTATTGAGAATTTACTAACAAAGTCAAACCAATGGGATCAAAGTCAAAGCATAATGAATTAAAGTCAAGCATTCAAGTCCAGGAATTTATTCAGCACAACAACTCCTAAGCTCTATGTGTCAATGGCCTCGCTCTAGACCAGAGTCCCATCCCCATTCTCATGATCATCACCTGAAAAATAAAACATTTAAGGGAATGAGAAGGAGCTCAACAACAACCATCCCTAACAGTCACAATATGACTTAAATTCATTTCAAACAATGTTAGGGATGGGAGAAAGGTAACTCAGGTAGTTCATAAATGGTGCCTAGCCGATCCGACTCAAACCCCTACGTTCATTTAAGTCTATCTTACTTTAGTTTAAAAGATAAGGGTAAGTGACCTCAGTAGGTCTCATGGCATGCATCTAGTTGAGGTGCAGCCGCTTGCCCACCATCAATTGGACGGTTAACGATAGCCTGACCTGCGTCCATTAACAAATTCCGCGTGCCCACTAACTATGCATGCAATTACCTGGGGAAGACTTTGTCTTGGGAGAAAACTTCCCTCATCGTTTATAATTCATTCACTTAGATTATTAACATTTAAGAATAGGTCATTTGTCTAAACTTTCAAACAGCCCGTCCAGACCCAATAGAGGTCCGAAGTCTTTTAAAAGCACATTGAAAATAGTTTAGGATTCCATATAAAGATTTGATATTAGTAATAAAGTCTCAACAACACATCGGTTTCCTCAAGAAGCTCCCCCAAACATCAATTCAAATCGATGTAAAAGATAACCCACACAAAGCACATTTTAAAGGGCAATTTAGGGGAGCTACATCATGATTGTTACCTAACAAAATGCGATGCCTAAACTAGAGCTCACCTTTCTAATTTGGGCCTATCCAATTTTCAAAAGCGGTTTTGTTAATATTTATACTCAGCCTAGAATTGAACTTAAGGAACTATGGCCCATAATCACTTGGAAACCTATTTCGATGCCCAATTAACAAGTTAGACTTCCCAAAATAATTTTTATGAATTTTTGGAATTTTATCTCTTTAAGTAAACATTTACATGAATTGTCCATAGGACCAGAACTTAGGTCCAAATTCCAGAGGCCATAACTCGTCAACTAGATGTCAGATTCTGGAGATCGATCTCATTTTGGAAATCTTAGCTTGTCTACTATAACTTTCATTTTAAAGGGAATTAGAAGATTTAAGTACTAACAAATTCAAATTTAGCAAAGTTCCAAAGCTATCGCAATGCAATCCAGATTTGCGCAGTCTCGTATTTCTGCCATAACTTTCTGATTTTAACTTCGATTAACACTATTCAAAATTCCATATACAGAAAATTTCCAAATGATAAAATCTATAGATTTTATAATTTTTTAGTGAGCCAATAATGATTCGCTGCTTTTCAAAATGACCCTATATTCTAACTGTAACAAAGACACTAATTCCTTAGGGTTTTATCCCAAACACTATTGCCCATTATCCAAAACTCTCACCATGTAACTCTACAATGTTCTTTTCATTCTACTACTAATTTAATCCCTCTAATTCAATCCAAGCTGGAAATTATGAGATTTAAAGATCCAAACTATACCTTGGAAAAGTATAAGGAAAAAGGAGGAGGCTTGGGTGGTTTTAAATCCTCAGCACAAGCAATTTAAATATGAAAATCAAAGAAAATAGATGAGATTCCAATACCCAAAAATCATATTCATTAATCTCAATTAAAGTGCATATAAAAAAAAAACTAGTATTAGGGTTTCTATAAAGCCCTAGCCATACTCAACCAAGGGGTGGGAAAGAGAGGTGGCGAGGCGAGAGGGTACACACAGGTGATGGCGGCGGTGGTCGGCAGTGGTGGTGGTGGCTGCCATGGTTGGTGCTGCCGTGGGGAGAAAGAGGGGTACGGGAGATAGAGAGAAACGTGAGAGAGAGAAAGAGAGAGAGAGAGAGAGAGAGAGAGTTGTGATGTCAACGGATCGGATTTGGATTGGATATTGAAACATCCGAATCTGAATCTGATTATATTCGGACCTGAAAATCCTTTTTGAATCTGATCCGATGGATCGCAAGAGAATGTCTGGATCTAATCCGAGTCAGACTGGGTCGAATTTGGATTTAATCCTATCCGAAATAATTCCTTTCGCTACGCAATGAGTTTATACAATTTTTCTATATTCTATCCATCTATTGATGCGATGACGTTCATTCATATATCATATTGACCGAATCCTAAACATTTAAGCTAAACAAAGAATAAAAGGAAGAACATATTTCAAGCTCAACAAAACGACAATATGTTCCAACAATTACAAATCGTAACAACTGCGAGGTGCATCTAAAATATCATAAATATCATGTCTAACTCATAAAAAGAAAAAAAATTAAGAGTACAAATACTCTACTTGCTTCATGTAGCCCTTCTTCTCTATTGGTCTTTGACTAGGGTATACATATTGAGATTTTCATTAGAATTGAGTGTTAAAATATAATTTTAATCATATCACTTATCCGTATATTGTTGTCTCTTTATCTCATCGTGTCTATTCTATTTGCACTTTCATCACAACTAGAGCAATATCACCACATATTACCCAATTGGGCCCTCATTAACATCTTTTAATGACACATTCAGCTTGGTAAAAGTGAAGATTGAAGGCTTCGTTTTAGAGGTTTGTAAAACTTGAACACTCATTATATATATAATACATCAATAAAATCATCCATTCAGATCAACCCCAAAAAATGATCAAAATCAAAAATATTTCAAAACCCCAAAATGGCAAAATCCAAAGTCTTAAGTTCTCTTGTTCTTAACCCCAAAAATCCAAATAACATTCCAAGTCATAAAAATATATATTTAAATTTTATTGTATGAACTGCTACATTAAGGAGAAAGAATAGATGTGCATTCACGAGATACCGGAGAGGGACGATGAAATGCTTGACATTGGCGTTGTAAAAACCGGCAAGAAGATAGCGAGTAACAGAAAGAGAGAGAAAGAGAGGGAGGGAGGGAGAGCAGGGAGTTGGAGAAAGGAGCCAAGGACTGAGGAGGGACTGCTCCGATAGTCCGCCTAGCAAGTAGCGAGAGGCCAAGAGCGATTGGCTAGTTGAGACAAGCGAGAGGGCGAGACCCAAGAGCGACTTCCAAGCTTAGCAATAGGAGCAACTGGCGAAGTGCCAAGGAGAAAGAGAATAACTAGGGGAGTATTAGAGTTTCAACGTTTTAATTTTTGCATATTTAAAAAAAATTATTGACCAAAAAAAACAAACATTAGACTGGGCTGGCAGCTTGGGGTTGCGGGGGAAGATGGGTACATTGGGTAAGTTTTATTTATAAAAATTGTCAAATTTAAGAATAAATTTTAAATTTGAGATATTTAAAAAATTAGTTGAATCGGATTAAATGTCGGATTGGATTTTATCCTTCATCCAAATCCGATCCGAATCTAAGTCGAAGTCGGATTATCTTTATCGAATTCGGACTCAATTTTTTTTGTCTCGGATTCGAATCGGATAATTTTACCTAGGATTAGATCAAATAAGCTTCGAATTCAAATGTAACTGTCATCCCTAAGAGAGAGAAAGAGAGAGAGAGAGAGAGAGAGAGAGAGAGAGAGAGAGCATGAGACAGAGATTGGGAGTGAGAGGTAAGGGTAGAGATAGGGTGTGGCTGATTAAGAGAGGTAAAGGGAAACCATTCAAGGTTAGGGTTTTTCTCATATGGAGGATGAGAGGTTGGAGGACGAGAATGAAAAAGGAAAGAGAAGAAAGAATTTTTTTTTTTATATATTCATGGTTAGGGGGGATTTCGCTGGCGCAAAAAAAAAAAACTTCACCCATAAAATAAATTTTTATTTGAATTTTTCAACAGTTTTGGGTGCAAAGAATCAAAAAATAAATATTATTTTTGCTTGGATTGACTTAAACTAACTGCTAAAAGTACACCCTTAAATTACCCATAAAATTCTAATCATCTACTGAGCTTAAGCCCTCTAGGTTGAAAATGTTTGCAGAATGTGTCATTGTAGTATTTTGGGAGTGAGTATTTAAGGAAACCTATTCAAGCTGATGTTGATCGTTTGTATACTTCGGGAGTAGAAGAATTGTCCAACAACTTGAAAAGCATCATTTACTAAAAGGGTTTACAGGGTTCCAACTAACATTTTTGAGGGGGTTGCACCATGTGATCTTTGGATATGGCATGCCTTATTCAGGTTGTCAGGAAATGTTAATGACAAAAACTTCCTTGACCGTTCCCTAGTCCTCAATGAGTTTGTATCAAGATCGTACTCCAAATGCGTGTATGTCGTCAATGGTCATGAGTATAACGTCCGATATTATCTATCAGATAGTATGTATTCGAAATGGGTGAACTTTGTGAAACTATCCCCCTTTCGTAAGTTCCAAAGGCAAAATTATTCGTTCAACATCAAGAAGCAGTTAAGAAGGATGTCAAGCGAGCCTCTGGAGTGCTATAAGCTCGCTCTGCCATAGCTTGTGGCCTTGCTCGATACATGGAGAACATTATCACTAATAATGAAAGCATGTGTAATACTCCATAATATGATTGTTGAGGATAAGTAAGATTCACCTGACCGTGCTTTTGATTATAAACATGTGGAGGGTAGTACCATGGAGCCTAATGTTGGACGTGATCTTCATCTGTGTTAAGCGACTTGCTTAAGTAGAACAGTAGAAGTTCGAGACCCGAAATACATACACGTTTCTAAGCAGACTTGGCTAAAGAAATATGGAAACAATAGAGACATAGGTTAGAATGACATTTTGTAGTGTATTTTTTTAGTTGAACTGCATTTCTATTATAATTTTTTATAAGCTGAACTCTGGTATTTTTTTTTTTTAAAAAAAAGTTTGAGCTCATGTGTTGTATAACAATTTAAGTCAAACGCTTCTTGTTTTTTTCTAGTGAAGCTATTGTAATTTTTTTAAGTCGAACTATTGTATGGTGGACTACTTCCATAAATGAAAATCACTATATTCATGCATGGTAATTTTTGTATTAAGTTTGCTATTATAATTATAAAAAAAAATTGCTGTTATAGATTAATTATTCAATTTTTTGGAAAATCTACAAATTATTTTTCTGCAACTTACTCACATATAATAATACATGATAAAAGGTTAAAACAAATTAAATATGTTTAATGGTAGGGTCAATGAAAAATATTTTATTTAGTGATTCAAGTTAATGATCCTGTGGATGTAGAAAAGAGGGAAAAAATTAGATTGTGATATGATATAGAGGTGTAGACCCCACCTGTAATCCAAAAGTATAGATCACCCATGTACTCCGGCCAAAATAGGCATGCATTACTAAAAAAGAAAAAGCCCCAAAAGCAATTAACCTTGTCCCGTTTCAATTTGTAAGTGTGATTAATCTTTAATTTTCAATGAGCACAGGACGACTTTCTAGATGGATAATTTGTCAAGCAACGAACCGTCTAGTTCAAGATCAATATTTACGACCGAGACTTCTGAAAACGCCTACTTGTTCGTTGCATTGTCCCACCTTTTATTTTACATGTGTTTGGATAACCCTAGGCTTCAGGGAAGTATATGCTGTTTGAAAAAGGTCTACAACCCCCCAGTCGCACCGGAGTACCGGACACCATCAACATCAAAAATATCCAATAATTTGAATGGCAATCCAGTTACTAAGGACATATTTTTTCCAACTTATGATAAGCATTTTTCATCAGTATTTAACACATTTCAATATAATTCATTACAAATCAGCATTTGAAAGAGTATTTAATAGATTAGATTGTAATTAAACACAAACCACCAATTGTCTATGAATAATTGGACTTATTTTACTAATAATCAAAATATGTTTATTATTGTTATTGTAAAATTCATTAAAAAATTGAAAAAATTACACTATGTAACTAAATGAAATGTTTCATTTTTACGTAGATTACAAAAAATATCAATATTATTGTTTTCTTAAAATGCATATTATTTTGATGAATTATTGTATGTTTAAAATACATAGATTTTTCACAAATTATGTTAAATTACATAATTGTTTCAAGAACCTCATTGAAATTGAAATAAAATTTTTTTGAAAAATATTGCTCATCCAAAATTAATAAATCTGTTAGCAGCTCTCATCTCCAATATATTCATATATCTAACCACCTTCGCATGTTTTATTCAAACAAAAAAATACCATATATTTATTTTTACCCTATCTTCTATTGTGGAATTTTTTTGGTTAAAGAATGTTAAGAATACACTAAATGCCTAAGCCAATTTTTTGTAATAATCAGGTACTGATTTTCTATGTACAACCCGAATGTCTATTCTCGGCAGTTCTAACTAGAACTATTTTCAAATTGAACTAATGATTAATCCATTGCTTACAATGCAAGAATTGTTGTGTTATTAGTTATCACCAAAGCAGCGACAAACTCAACATATATTTGAAAATTATTTGTGCATTATATATTTCACTTAGAAAAAGTCATTTAAAGGTTAATCTAAACAATGATAGCATATAAAATACAGTTCATTGAAAAATATTTATATTCTACCAAAACATATACAAAGA
Organism: Carnegiea gigantea; assembly: GCA_029747015.1. Taxonomy (NCBI): domain Eukaryota; kingdom Viridiplantae; phylum Streptophyta; class Magnoliopsida; order Caryophyllales; family Cactaceae; genus Carnegiea; species Carnegiea gigantea. The sequence goes on from JAKOGI010001108.1 coordinate 188,201, forward strand.
TGCATTTAGAAGTGTTCATTTTGGTGTATACCCCAGTTAAAGGACTATACACACATATTTTCATACTTAATTACATTTGCGCCCAATTATGTAAACTCATTCAGCATGTTTCAGCTTAATTCAACATGATTCAGCATGTTTCAGTATGTTTTACCGTGATTCAGCATGATGTAAAGTACTAATAAGTATTTATCATAAGTTCGAAAGAATATGCCACAAATAACAACATTTGTGGATTCCACTTCCAATACATGGCCTTGCATTTTTAACAGTAACACCCCTAAGTCTAGGGCTAGTAATTTTGGCTGAATATTTAATCTTAAACAAAATGAGCAGAATTCAACCTAAAAATTGACTGTAAAATTTTTTTAACCTATAACCACATTTGTGTACTATCAAACGATAAGAAAAATATAGGAGAAACTAGACTCTAAGCCCATGCTTCGCACTAGTTGTTGTAAAATTTTTTTTGCATATTTTTAGGAACATTATAATTGAGCTTATAAGTTAAATTTTGAGAAATAATACTATTAACATATCACTAATTTATTTCCTTTTTTCTCTTCATAGAAATAGTTGAAAAGATACTCTTTATTAAGATAACTTTAAATCACATATTATTTAAATTCTTATTTTTTTAATGAAGTATTAATAAATTCTTAAGAGACACGTGTCATGGTCACAACATTCACACTCATTTGTGTGTGTGTGTGTCTTATAACTGAAGACATCTCAATGGCCACATGCCCTTGTGACATCCAAAACTAGGATTGTAAAAATCTGACCTGACATGATAACCCAACCCGAATTTACTGAGAGAAACAAGAACCCGATCCGAACCGAACCGATTTCGATCCGAAGTCGACACGATTTGACCATTTAGTGTGAAAGCTTGTTATTTTTCAGTTTTGAGCAAATCTAAGCTATTTTCAAGGCCAACACGAAATTGACACGTTTATTAAATGGGTCAACCCGACCCAACCCGTTTTACAGCTCTATCCAAAAAATAAAGAAATATTATGTGTCCCTCAACAAGTCGAACACCCAGAGCACAAGTAGTTTACATCCTTAGAATTCAAGCTCCAGCTTGTAAAGGCAAAAGACATTTCCTAATTATCTTATCTAACGGGGTGGCTAGGTCTCTAGCCACAGAGAGACACCACATCAATGTGCTATATGATGAACTTGTCATTACAGCAAGACTTTAAGAGCTCTTATAAAGCATGTACATTTCACTACCATCTAGCTCAGGGAAACAATATCCACCGATACAAGCTCACTTTACAAAAAATTTAGAAAGTTAACTAAAAGGATTTACTCGACATTAATCAGAAAACTTCAGCCTGACCTTTTTGGAATCGCCTTACCTGCAAAGGGAAAAGTAAGGGATGTACGCAAATATTGCTTAGTGGAGAGTTCTCACCTCTCAAATCAAAACAGTTGCATACCTTTACACATAGAATTTTATATATATATATATATATATATATACACACACACACACACACACACACACACACACACACACACACACACACACACACACACATATATATATATATATATATATATATATATATATATATATGTGTGTGTGTGTCTGTGTGTCTGTGTGTCTGTGTGTCTGTGTGTGTATTAGTAAACATGTATATGTTTAAAGGAAATCATAGACGAGAATTTTTCAAAAACTTAGTTCAGATATAGAAATTGTTAAGAAGATTGATAACTTAACCTCAAAATGCCTCGAGCACATCAAGTATGTGAAGGGAAAAGTTGAAACTAAGATCTCCAAAAGAAAGTTGAATTCAAATGGAAATCTTGAACATTTTTCAAAGCTTTACTTACTTTCTCAATATTTGTTTTGAGCATTGGTGTTAAGTCATAATTTATGCATATTTGTTATAGTTGTTGGAGTAATGGCCCCCCAAAAGGGTGTTCACTTATTCTCTCCATCTTTTCTTTTTGTTGTCCCACATGGAACTTTTGTGGGCTCTTTTGAAGGGTTTATATATCCCACTCTTCTTGTACTTGTTGAATAACTTGAAGTTATGTTTTAAAGAGGTTGAGGGTGTCTTGGGCTATCACACGCGCGCGCACGCCGCCACTGCCTGCCCGAATTATTTGCTTATTATTTATATTTTTGGAGGATTTTTCTTTAGACTGTTTGCGTATAAGCTGTCATAAACCTAACTGTTTAATTTCCAAACTTAACTGAGTCTTCCTCCATTAATGTTTTAGTTATTTCTCCCTTCTTTATTACTGTTTAACAGCTCTTTTCCTCCATCAAGCTATTATAAAAAAAGCTTTTCTCTAGCTCTGTAAGGTACACAGAAGAGCTACAAGCCTTCTCACCTCTTCTTTTCCTTTCTTTCTTCCTAGGCAAAAGATTGTTATACTCCATAGTTTCTCCCTCGAGTGCATGAGTGAGAAGCTCGTTGTGTTAAACCTTGGGGAGCTTATTCGCCTTAACAATTTGCACCTCAGTCGGGCGAATTTAGCTTTCAGGTCAGTGGTTTCATGCACGACACAGTTCACCTTTCTGTTTTCTCAGCAGCCATTACGTTATTTATTCCAACAATCTGAAAGTTAAATTCAATGGCTGCACCTCCAAAAGTTCTCCCTGAACTCTACAAAATTGAACCCCTTGAAAGAAACAATTACAAACGTTAGTTCCAAAAGCTACTCCTCTATTTTGAGCAACTTAAGATCGATTACGTTTTCACCACTGACCTTTTTGCTGACAACAAAACAACTACTGATGCTAATAATGTTGAACCTTCTACTCCTGCTGTTCCTAAAACACCTTCCATCCCACTTGATGACGCCACCAAGAAGAAACTCGAAAAGGACAACAAATTGCTTTGAAGTTATTTACGGAACAATATGTCCAATCCATTGTTTGATCTATTTGTGAACTTCAAATCTATGAAGATTATATGGACCAAACTGGACGCAAAATATGGTTCATTTGATGCCGAAAAGAAAAAGTATTTCATCGGCAAGTGGTTGCAGTTCTAGATTATGGATGACAAACCGATCATGGAACAAGTTCATACTTACGAGAACATGTGTGTTGAGGTTCTGGCGGAAGGCACGAAAATGTGCGAAATCCTTCAAGCCAACGTGTTGATCGAAAATTTTCCACCATCTTGGAACGATTACAGAAACCATCTCAAGCGTAAGAACAAAGATCTCATACTGCATGAACTAATCAGCCACATACGAACTGAAGAGGTAAACCGGCTGAAAGATAAGATGCCTTCTCTTTCTTTAAATTATGTTAATTCTAACTTGGTTGAATCTGTGTGCACATGAACAAAGGCAAGTTCAAAGGCAAAGGGAAGAAATTTCAGAAGCCAAGTTATAATCTCAAAAACCATAATGCTGTCAACAAGAAAATTTAGAAGGCTAAGGTAGCGTGTTATGTGTGCGGCAAACCCGGACATAAGGCCTATCAATACAATCAGCGAAAAGGGCTAGTTCAAGCCAAAAACAAGTCCACAATACCTACTGCCAACATTGCTAAAACCGAGGACAATGAGATAATATATGCAGTTACCACCTTGGAGGCAAATCTAGTGCGCAATCTGACGGAAGGGATTCTGGATTCTAGAGCTTTAAAACATTTCTGTGCCAATAAAGAACTCATGATCGACTTTGAAGATGTTGCCGATGGACAATGCGTCTCCATGGGCAACTCATCCACAGCTGCTATCAAGGGTAAAGGGAAGGTTTTACTTAAGTTTACTCCTGAAAAATTGTTGTCTTTAAGTAATATTTTATTTGTCCCTTCCCTGCATAGAAATTTAGTTTCTAGTACCCTTCTTGATATTGCTGACCTAAAAATTGTGCAAGAAGCTGACAAAGTTGTTATCTTGCAAAATGAGGATTTTGTTGGGAAGGGATATCGTAGTGGTGAATTACTTGTTTCAAATGTTGCTGCGCAAGTTAATAATGAAATTACTATCAATTCTATTTATATTGCTGAGTTTGTTGATTTATGGCATGGTAGGTTTGGACATGTTAATTTTTCTTCATTGAAAAGGCTTAAAAACATGCGTTTAATTCCAAATGTGAATACGAAAAATTGTTCTAAGTGTCCTGTCTATGTTGAAGCAAATTTTACTAAGAAACCATTTAAGTCAGTAACTACCAGAAAAGCAGATTTGTTGGAGCTTATGCATTTAGACTTGGCAAACTTTAAGAACATAATGAGTAAGGGTGGAAAGAAATGGTATATCACTTTTCTAGACAACTACTCTAGGTATATCAAGATTTACCTTCTCAAGTCCAAAAATGAGGCTGAGAAAATGTTCTTAAAGTACAAAGATGAAGTTCAAAACCAGTTAGACAAAAAAATCAAGAAACTTAGATCTGACAGAGGTGGGGAATATGATACCAATTCCTTGAGTGCTTTTTGTGAGAAAATGGCATAATACATGAGAATAGGGCCCCTTACACGCCTCAATAAAATGGTGCTGCTGAACGAAAAAGTTGTACCCTTAAGGATATGATGAACGATATGCTTGTAAGTTTTGGCTTATCTGATAACATGTGGGGGAAGGCAATGGCAAAATGTATTCGAAGGAGGTTAAGGAAATCCTTGGTACATCTAAAAGAGGTGGCAATAAAATGAAGGGAGCCTGGTGGTGAATGAGGAGTAAAAGAGAAAGTCAAGGAGAAAAAAGAAGCATACGCTGCTTTCATAAATAGCGGAACAGATGAAGAGAAAGAGATTAGTAGAGTTAGATGTAAGGCAGTAAAAAAGGTAGCCAAGAAAGCTGTTCTTGTAGCGAAGAGCATGGCTTATGATAGATTATATCAAAAACTGGAGACCAAGGAAGGTGAGAAGGAAGTCTTTAAACTAGCGAGGGTTAGGGAAAGAAGAACGAGGGATTTCGGTGTCATGAGGTGCATCAAAGATGAAAATGGTAGGATGCTATGTGAGGATGTAGAAATCAAGTAGAGATGGCAGATGCACTTTTCTGAACTCCTAAATGGTGAAATGATGGAAGATTTTCAAAGTAGGAGTAGAGAGAGTAGTGAGAGCCAACTTGATCCTCATTTTTGTAAACCTATCAGTAACAACGAGATTAAAGAGCCCCTAAGGAAGATGACAAATGGGAAGGTGGAGGGACTAGATCAGATACCGGTGGAAGTGTGAAAGTGTTTGGGTGAAGAGGAATTGAAGTGGTTAACAGAGCTTTTCAATGTTATTTTTAGAACTGCTAAGATATCAAGAGAATAGAGGTTTGGTACAGTCATCCCATTATATAAGAATAAAGGTGATATTCAGGATTGTAATAATTTTAGGGGTATAAAGTTGATGAGTTACACCATGAAGTTGTGGGAGAGGGTGCTTGAGAAAAGGTTGCGGAAGGATATCTCGATAACAGAGAACCAATTTAGTTTTACGCTTGGCAGGTCAACCACAGAGGCGATTTACCCCCTTAGAAGACGCATAGGATTGTACAGAGATAGAAAAGTAGATCTTCATATGGTGTTCATTAACCTAGAAAAGGCATATGATAGAATCCCGCGTGAGGTGTTATGAAAATGCTTGGAAAAGAAAGGATTGTCTCTGGTGTATATTTAACTGATTAAGGATATGTATGAGGGAGGCATAACGAGTGTTAGGATGCTAGGAGGGGTTACCAATGACTTCTATAGTGCTATGGGCCTGCATCAGGGTTCCACTTTAAGCCCTTTTCTTTTCACTCTAGTCATAGATGAACATACAAAAGGGATTCAAGATGAGTTACCCTAGAGTATATTAGTCGTAAATGACATTGTTCTTGTTGATGAGATCAGGGAGGGAGGTAATGGAAAACTAGAGCGATGGAGACATACACTGGAGTTTATAGGCTTTAGAATTAGCAGATCGAAGACTGAATACCTTAATTACTGTTTCAGTGGAAGGAAATATGCGAGGGGAGAAGTCACCATTGAGGGGATGTAGATACCAAAGGTCGAGAAGTTTAAATATCTAGGCTCGATCATTCATCATGAAAGAGACATTGACGAAGATATTAGCCATCGCATAAAAGTGGGCTGGCAAAAATGGAAGTATGCTTCAGGTGTATTATGCGATAAGAGAATGCCTATAGGACAAAAAGGTATAGTTTATCGTAGAGTAGTTAGACCTGCTGTGCTACATGGATCAGAGTGTTGGCCTATAAAGAAGACTCGGGTTTAAAGGTTAATGGTAGCAGAGATGAGGATGATTAGATGGATGTGTGGTTACATGAGAATGGATAGAATTAGTAATGGAGTGATAAGAGACTTAGTTAAAGTGGTCCCTATCAAAGATAAGCTGAGAGAAATAAGACTCAGATGGTTTAGCCATGTGAAAAGAAGGGGTGCGGACGCCCCATTGAGGAGATGTGAGAGAATTAACATCCTAAGAGGTAAAAGAGGGAAGGGACGACTAAGTAAGAGTTTGGATGAGGTGATTAGAGAGGACTTCAAAGTTGTAGGGTTAACAGAGGACATAGCTCAGGATAGAAGACTATGATGGGATAGGATTAGGATCTTAGATCATACAGAGTTAGCCTCGTAGTTGATCACTCAGTTGCAGCAGAGTAGGTTTGGTTGTGGTTTTTTCATATGGCATGTTTGCATGCAGGTAGTTCATGTGTCTAGGAAGAGACATTGTTTGCCTACCTCTATTTGTTAAGGTACAGTATCTTCCTTTGCCTTGTTGCACTTATGGTTACATAGTTACTGCCACCTGTTTTTTTCGTATTTTTTCATATTTCTTAATTCATTCCCTACGACTTATCCTTAGTTTTTCTCCATAAAATTTTTTCACAAAATCCTTCTTCTATAAAATGTTTTCACAAAATTCGATTTTTGTGGGTTTCTTAGAATCAGCCTCTCTACGGGCAGGATTGCCGATAGAGGTAAGATTGCTGACATTTGGATCTCCCCAAACCCTACGAAAGTGGGACCCACATCGGGAGGAGGAGTAGTAGTTGTTGTTATTGTAGAGTTCCCCATAAAAAGTTAGAGCTAACCCCATATGAGTTATGGAAAGGATATGTTCCTAAACTGAATTATCTGAAAGTGTGGGTGTGTTTGGCCAAAGGTGCACTGCCTAGTCATAAACATTTGAACATTGGCCCCAAGACTTTTGATGCTGTTTTCATTGGTTATGCTCAAAACAGTGCTGCATATAGATTTATGTCATTGTCTGATTTTTCTATTTTTGAATATGGAGATGCTGAATTTTTCGAGCATGTTTTCCTTTTAAAAAAGGATGTGCCTCATGTTGTGCCTAATATCATGCCTGAACATGTGAACATATCTGCTTCTAGCTCTAGTGTTAGAGACTTTGCAACTGAACCTAAAAGAAGCAAAAGACAGAGGACTGAAATTAGTTTTGGCCCTGACTTTATCACTTCCGTTTTAGTAGAAGTCTTAGAGAGCTTTGATGTTGATGCATTGACCGATGAGTTTGTGTCTCTTTTCTTGCTTGACGAAGATCCTAAAACCTACCAAGAAGCTATGGGGCCTATACATGCTACTTTTTGGAAAGAAGCTATTAAGAGTGAAATAGATTCCCTTGAGTCAAACAAAACTTGTGAGCTGGCCGACTTGCCTAAGGGGTGCAGACCTATTAGTAGTAAACGGATTTTCAAGACAAAACTTGGGACAGTTTGCTCTATTGAAAGGCACAAAGCTAGATTAGTTATTAGAGGCTATTGACCAAAAGAAGGGAATTGATTTCTTTGTTACATATTGCCCTGTGACTAAAATTGTAACAATCAGAACTCTAGCTGCTTTAGCTGCCATTCATGATCTTGTAGTGTATCAGATGGATGTTAAAACAACTTTTCATAATAGTGACTTAGAGGAAGTGATTATATTTCACAACCTGAGGGGTATGATGCTCCCGGTCAAGAGAGCAAAATACGCCAACTGAGAAAATCCCTCTATGGTTTAAAGTAAGCCCCCAAATAATGGAATGAAAAATTTGCTAGCTCTTTAGAGAAAAATGGCTTTGTTGTTAACAACTCAGATTCTTGTGTTTATTCCAAGATTATTAGATCTGGCTATGTGATCATGTGCTTATATGTGGATGATATGCTAATTTTTGGTACCAATTTATCTGTTATTAATGAGGCCAAAAGACTTTTGTCTTCTCTTTTTGAAATGAAAGACTTAGGAGAAGCAGATGTGATCTTGGGGATTAAACTTAAAAAAAAAAACCAAGAGTGGCTTTTCCTTGGGTCGGTCTCATTACATTGAGAAAATGTTGAAAAGATTTAATTCTTTTGATGTGGTACCTATGAGAACTCTCTATGACTCTAGCATACATCTTAAGAAGAATAGAGGAGCTAGTGTGTCTCAAATTGAAAATGCAAAAAATAATTGGCAGTGTGATGTTTCTCATGAGCCACACTCGTCCTGATATTGTATATACTGTTAGTAGACTAAGTAGGTACACTCATAACTCTGCTAAAGAACATTGGGATGCACTTCATCGTTTGTTGATATACCTTAGAGGTACTATAGACTGGTGTTTGATTTTTTGTAAATTTCCTACTGTACTAGAAGGTTTTTGTGATGCAAATTAGGTTGCTAATAATGATGAAGTAAGTTATACTAGTGGCTATGTTTTCACATTGGGAGGATGAGCTGTTTTGTGGAAGTCTGCAAAACAAACATGTATAGCTCGCTCAACCACGGAATCTGAGTTTATTACTCTTGAGTTGGCAGGTCAAGAAGCAAAATGGCTTGAGGGTCTCTTGATAGACATACCATTATGGGGGAAATAATCAACACCTATCTCCTTGCACTGTGATTTGTAAGCAGCAATCAGAGTTGTGCACAATAGTGCCTATAATGAAAAAAAGAGACATATCTGTATTAGACATGGTGCGATAAAGCAATTGCTGAAGTATGATGTTATCTCCTTATATTATGCGAGATCTGAGAAAAACTTGGCAGATCCTCTCACAAAGGAATTGCTAAGAAGAGTAGTTCTCGAATCGTCGAGGGGGATGGGGCTAAAGCCCTTGGAATGAAAAGGTATGGTGGATACCTATTAGTTGTCAAACGAAGCCATACTAATCTTCTAATTATACTACTTCCCATCCCTATGGCATATGGTGGTGCTTGTGCTATAGATAAGCACATTAATCAATCCATAGTCTATTATAGTGGTGTCATAGAGAAGCACTTGATGGATTCATCATCATTCTATAAGAGGTTGAGCTAACTTATGCTCTTAATAATTCTAAGCAATAATATGGTGGTCTAAGTGTAGATAGACTGATGGAATTACCTAAGTCAGTATAAAGGTCTGGCTGCCTTCTATGAGAGAATAGCGCTGTCTCTCTAGAGTACTTATGAGACTCGAGATATGCGCATAGGCCTTAAAAGCGCAAGTAGTTATCGCGGAGTATACCTCTTTTTGGGTTGATATGTGTCGAGAGGGCCTTATCCAACACTTAACAAGTTCAAGACTAAGTTCAGTTATCAGACTTAGCTGTTGCCTCTGTTCACTACGTATCAATTCAATCGAAAGACATTGATATTTAAGTATCCGACCCTCCTTGCTCAGGAAATCTTTCTCATTCTTCTTTCCTTTTTGTGGGCCATTAGTGAGGGATTGTTGGAGTAATGGCACCCCAAAAGAATGTTCACTTACTCTCTCCATCTTTTCTTTTTGTTGTCCCACATAGAACTTTTGAGAGGTGTTTTGAAGGGTTTATATATCCCACTCTCCTTGTGCTTATTGAATGACTTGAAACCATATTTTAAAGGGGTTGAGGGTGTCTTGGGCTACCACACTCTTGCGCGCCCCGCCGCCGCCCACTCGTGCAAGTCGGGTCAGGCACGGGCTGTGGGCCTTATTGCTTATATTTTTGGAGGATTTTTCTTTGGACTGTTTATATATAAACTATCCTAAACTTAACGGTTTAATTTCCATGCTTGACTGAGTCTTCCTCTATTAAGGCTTCAGTTACCCTGATCCTCTCCTATTCCCTAATTTTCTGCGCCCATTTTTCTCCCTTCTTTGTTACTGTTTAACAGCTCTTTTCCTCCATCAGGCCATTATAAAAGGAGCTTTTCTGCAGCTCTATAAGATACACAGAAAATCTACAAGCCTTCTCTCCTCTTCTCTTCGTTTTTTTTCTCCTGGGCAAAAGATTGTTAAACTCCATAGTTTCTTCCTCGAGTGCACGAGTGAGAAGCTCGCTGTGTCAAACCTTGGGGAGCTTCTTCGCCTTAACGATTTGCACCTAAGTCAGGCGAATTTAACTTTCAGGTCAGTGATTTCATCCATGACACAGTTCATCTCTCTGTCTTCTTAGCAGCTATTACGTTATTTATTCCAACAATAGTTGTTTTCAAAAGAAACTGGAATGAGTTGGAGAGCAGCTCAGACGTACTTTATGTGTACATGTCGCTTAGCTGGTGGAGCTGACGTGTCTTCTCCTCGAGGACCTGTATGAAGGTCAACACCGAGTGTTTTCCCTAAGGAAGGCCCCTTCAGTGCTTTTGTCAGTTTCAAAGTAAGATAAAGTAAAAAGAAGACAGAAAGGATAGAGAGAATTTCCTGTATTTGAGTATGTAAGGTTTGGAAGTCAATTCATAAATAGCATGAAGATCCCCTAAAATAGTGTAACTTGAGGTATTTATAGTTTTGGAGTTAGCACACAAGAGTAAAATGGTAATTGCCCAATTTAGGGATGAAATGACCATTATACCCTTCTGCGTCCATCTTCTTCTCTTGTGGTCAACATTTGATTTATGTTAACTTGCTCTATGCCACGTGTCAGCATCCTATTTCGGGGCTCCTAAACATCCCAATCAATGGTTATCTAGTTTATATTTTATCTGGATCTCTCCACACCTTGCAAAGCATCTGAAAAGTGATGCATAATTTATGTATGTTTAGTTTATATTTATTATAGTTATTTAAATTTAAATTTATTATAATTTACATTAGTAAACATCTGGATCTCCCGATGTCCTATGCAAGCGGGACTCACACTGAGAGTTGTTGCTGTTGTCGTTGTTATTTATATTTTGTATAGATCATTTAATTTGTTTATTTTTAGGTTAGCGTTCAATAAAGAGAAGAGGAGAATAAAAATGTGATAAAAGCGGATTTTACACATTGATGGCTTCCCAATTGAACATTAAGTTGATCCATCAAATAATAGCTTGAGGGAAAAAAAAAAATCTACTTTCATAAAGTTTTTCGAAGTAAGATTGCGAATCTACCAATTCTATATGGAAGGAGAGGTTTGGAAGCCTTGAACGAGATGAAATCTTAGCAATACTTTACCTGGACTCACAGTAAAAAGGCGGTATTTGACTTAAAAGGAAAGAACTCACGTCCACAATCATCACCGCGCCTTGTCACCATCGACCACATCTTCGTGTAAATCATCAATTATCATTTTCATCTCTTCACTTACCTAATCATCCTCTCCACACCCCCCACGAGGCCATGACAATCATGACATCCCACACCATCCATAAAAGATCATCCAGCACGACCACTTATCATCACCATCTTATCATCACTCTATAATCATCATACCATCGCCAACATCATCTCATCGCTATTCAATCATCGTCAAGGTCTTCGTCACGCCACTACAGCCAGGGTATTTGAGTATAATAGTTTTAGCGCACATTCTGGTATAAGACTATGGTGAGACAATTGAGGTAGATTTTTTTATCTTTTTTTACAAACATTCTGACACCTCGAACGTGTGTACACGTGCAGAAACTAGAAACAAATTAACGGCTTAAATTAGTTTCCCTCGCTGCTCAAGATTGCAACCAATTATAGTTTGAATTGAACTCAATTTTAGAAATAGGTGGATTCCTGTAATAGTCGTTCTGCTAATTGAAATAATCGCTTGATCAACTACTCACCATTTGCTCTAGTTTCCGGAATCTGGGTTGAAGAATTTGTTCTATTAGGAAAAGAATTTGGACATAATATTTCATTATTTGTGGCAACTCAACGGTGAAATCCTCATATTTAGTTAAGTTTAATGCAGTAATATGAATGCTCGGAAACTACAGACCAGCTGCTTCATGTGCAAAAGTGATTTGGAAATGATAGACCATCTACACTGCTCCACTGTCCTTTCTCTAGAAGCCTTTAGGAATTAGCTTGCAGTTGTCTAGGTATTTATTAGATGATGCCTAACACGTTGAGGGATCAATTATTAGCTTGGGAAGATTTTTTTGGAAGGAAGTTTAAACATAGAATCTTTTGTGTAATCCCATATGTTATCTTTTAGATGTTATGGATGAAGAGAAATGGGAGGGCTTTGATGGAGTTAAAACTCCTATTGAGGAGTTCAAAGACAAGTAATGTAGGACTTTAATCTTTTGTGGGATGCTTCTTCTACATCCTCTTCTTGTATCTATCCTTTTACTTCAATATATTATCTTTTCCTTATTAAAAAAATGCTTAACGTTACAATGTTCCGGCAAGAACAATAGGTTGATATTAGCCAAGGGAGGATATATTTGAGTCAAAACAACCCAATAGCAACACTATAACACCCCCACCCCTAGGGCTAAGGATGTTAGTGAATTCTCAAAATTTTGGAACGAAACTGACAGATTTTCACCTAAAAATTCACCATGTTCTTAGGCTTAGACCCTTACACTTACGCCTGTAAATCAATAAATAACTGAAAATATAGCAGCAATTCTAATTAAACTCAAGGGCCCCACGCATGAAGTAACTAGCGCTACAAGCCACACAACCAGAGTGCACAAGCTATGAAGTTAAATAAAGGAAAGAAATAGACGATACCACTCACGGATCACACGCTTGCAACAATGGGGTTCACATTTCATACAATTCATCTCTAACAACTAAACAATGGATATCTAATCCGATGGTAGGCTCACATTACCATTTAGAGCGACAACCGAATAATATGCAATATACGCATATGAATTGAAGAGTCACAGTTACATTTGCTCAATGGAGCTTATAAGCAAGCATGATACATCATTCCAACTCCTGAACTAAACATATACATGTGTAGAATTCCTTAGCACCAACTAAGAAAAACACATAGGAAAAACCAAAGCAACTGAAATAATTCGATGATATCCACATGCTTTTCAAGAACCTAGGGAAAGGCAAACAGAGAGGGTGTGAGCTACCACACGCTCAGCGGACAATTTTCATCTCGAAAACAAGACAATTGCATATAATACTTTTAAATAACAATCACATATAAACTAGTATTTAATATCATCATGTTAAACATATGAGACCAACCACATCTAATAACACCTTAATAACACCCCAAAACTCATATGGCATCCATTCCCATCTTTAGTTCAATGCTCAAAAGCCCTGACTAACCCACAGACCTTGTATTAGCAGTGATAGCCACAATTACTCTTACTTAACATCAAGATATTAAGCATACATGACTCCAATAGCAAGCTAACTCTTGCTAAGACCTAGGCATTAAGGATAGCAGGTCGTTTGGCTCTCAGTTAAACACTTAACATCAAAGAGTTCATTCAAAGTTACGAACTTAAGTTCTTTTAGTAAGAAAACGAAATTTAATGCTTAAAAAGGCAAGAACCTTCACTTAGACTAAATTAAGCACTTATTAAAACAATTTATTCTTAGAAAAGTCATTTGGAATTCAGCAAGAGCCTTTTTGAAGTGTACATACACTTTTCCAAATATTTGCACTAACATAGTCCTCAAAATAGGACTTTTCAACTCATAATAGGTAATAAAATCACTTCGAGGGCATCGAATTCACACGTTAGTGCTATCTTAAGGCGAATAATATAACTCACGACTCATTGTAGCTCCAAGGCCACTATAGTTAGTGGTCCTTTATGCTTGCCAAGTTTACTAGGGTTCCCACTTTTGGATTTGCTCCCTAGAAATTGGAGTTCACACATGTCAGGTCTTTTTCCTAAACCGTGTCTGTATACTCACTTACTCAGCACTATCCGCCTAGCCCAAAACATTTTCAGCATGAAAGTTCCTTTTAAGCATATAAAGTGAGTCTTGTTGCAAAAGTCATATTTAAGTCAACCACAGTGGTCACAGGAAGTTAGCAGTCTTTGCCCCACGAAGGCTGCAGAATCATGCTTTTGTAAAACAACTTAGCTCACTTATTTTGAAGACCACATAAACATCTCAAGTGCAACTCATTTTCACAATGTATGAACAATTCAAGTAAATAGGTTCTACTAAAACCTTCTCAACAATACAAACCCTTAGTTACAGGAGGACTTAATAGCAATTTGGTTGTAAAACAAGTCCTCAAGAACTTGCAATCACACATATAAGCAAACTCCTATTAAAATGTTTATCAGGAAGGTTCTCAAAACTTCATTTTAAGAATCGAGTATTATTAACCTTTTTTGAAATCAGACCAATTCATGTAAAAGAAAAAGAAAGATTTTCGCCCCTAGGGTCTTCATCAAGTTTGGACTTTACTCATTCGAAACTCACGTATTGAAAACGTCAACCGTTTAAGCCAAAAATCATAAATTCAATCTCAGATATTATGCCAGGAACAATCCCACAACTACATGCATTATGCAAAACAATCCCTCACGAAACATTCAAGGAAGAAAATCCACCGCTTTAGGTTAGAGTCTGGGTTTGATTAACTCCACAGCCACTTACGACAAATATTTATCAAAAGTGGAAACGAGATAGCAACGAGTGTAATTTAGGTCAGTTAAGGTGTAGTTTAATTTAGGTTCTGTTTAGGTTCTGTTTGTAAAATCCATCTACAATCACACATGAAATAACACACATGCAAACCCCATGCTCCCAATCAAGCAAATTAATTAGAAATCATACACATTCATAGCTTAACATATAAAAAGAATTGACACCAATCAATCAATCAATCAATCAATGTCAATAACTCTCTACTCGAATTCCCTTCTCTCTCTCATTAAGCACCGCCCCAAATTGCACCTCAATTTTACAACAATGTTAACCCAAACAGCTCATTTGACCTTATTCCTTCTCCCAAACTCCTCAGTTGACATCAATTTCATTAATAATATCTTAAAGTCTTCCATGGCCAAACCTAGAAGAAAAGCTTTGAAATTAATTACTAATTGAAGAATTGAGAATCACCGCCTTAATCCAAGCTAAGGACCCCATTAATGGGTCAAATTGGCAAATTCGAAGCTAGGTTCGAGTCTTGTTTCTTCCCCCCCCCCCGCTGCTAGTCACGTAACCCTATTCCCAAGCCCGCTTCTGCTCGTTTTTTCTCCTTCTTTTGAGAGGTTTGCTAATGTTGCTTGCTGTTCTCTCTCGCTCTCACCTTCGCTCCCTAACCGTTGTTCAATCGGAGGCGGTTGGTGGAAGGTAAAGTGGGAAACTGGGGTGTTGAGGTGTTGAAGAGAGAGAAACCCTACTGTCGTTGACTTGCTCTAAGAAACAGCGCCTGACAGATTTGAATTTAATTGGCTCTTTTCTTTTTCCCCCTATCTACCCACTCAAGATATGAAATAGCCTTGGCCTAAATAAATAAGCCACAATCCTAGTATCCATTAGCTCGGTCGATTCCGCTAATGTCGCTCGGTTTAACTCTGGGCTATTTACTAATTTCATGCGTTCACATAACAAGTCACGAAATTTCGAAACCAAATTTTATAAAATTATTCACTTTAATAAACACACAAATGTTAACCTAATTTAACTAATATAATAAAACTATGGTTAATAAAATCATTAATTGAATTAGTTAGCTCCAACTGAAAAGATCCACGGTTATTAAACAAACAAAACTCATAGAACCACCAATCACAATTATCAGTCTTATTAAACAAGCCAGTAGCATATGCAGTTTAAGGGTCATATTGGTTCTTGGAAAATTTGAGGGAAATAATATTTTTTGAGGAAATGATGGTTTTTTTCCTGTGTTTGGTTTGAAGATAAATTGAAGGAAAATTGCATGGGAAATTAATGTATAATTTGTCTCCTAACTTTCGAAATAAGAGGGAAGTTATGGAAAATTTTCTTGTCTCCTTGCAATGCTCTTCGCCTTTTCTCGCAATATCCAAGTACTCAAGATCAATTACAATGCAATTAGATCTCCAACATTGTGATCATCACATTTCATTTCATGCCTTCATATCCCGCATTTCATTTCATCACCCCCCAAAGTACTCATCAGGGACCCTCATGTTGATTGTGGCTAGTTTGATTCCAATTTAAAGGGTCAATCACTTGCGTTGTTCATCAAAACCTTTGAGTTCCTTGATCTGAAATCTGGCAAAAGTTAATTTGTGGAAGGGTTTACTGCCTTCCTCAACCAAATTTGCCCTATTAAGGATAAACTTAGGCATGAGATTACCAATCCTAATGGACGAAATGGCTTATAATTGACATTATAATCTGAATCATGAGGTTTGCTTTTGCCCATTTTTCATCTCCTTTGAAGAATTGATTTTTGAGTTTTAGGTTACTAACCATGCAATTCCCCAAGCACTCCCCCACCTGCCCCCCCTTCTTGTGGGCTACAAATATTTCTTTTTCAGTGGTTACAAAGCAAATATTGTCTAAACATGCATTTGACTTGAAGAAGACTGCAATACTTGGAGAAAAAGGGGGAGGAGAGAGGCTTGATGGTAGGAGTAATGCTTTCAGAATGGAGTGAATTAGGAGGCCGATGTTTTTACTCATAAATTTTTTTTAAGGTCCAAATGAAAGACAGAGCCATCTTCTTCTCATTTTCTTTCCATCTAATTTCATTTCCTTTAAATTTTTTTCCATTAATTTTCTTAGTTACAAACAGGGTTTTAATCTATCACTAACTCACAAGATAAGGGTTTTTCCTCTTACATTTTAGACCTTATTTTCTAAAGAAATAGCCAAACACTCCATTGAATTGGATCCAAATTGTGAAACTCGCACTTTTCATCGGTTAATGCTGAAAAGCGAGACAAACAACAGATGTTGATTACAATTGTAGTCACTTAACAAAAAATAAGAATGTACCCACTACTTTTTAAGTTCTTTTTTTTGAGAGGGGTGTACAAGCTTGCACTGCTTTGGGGACAAGCGAAAAGGCTGGCCCTTGTATTATTTGTGTCTCATGAAACTTATTGATGCAATGAGAGGAAAACATTAGGGAAAAATTCTCTCTGAAAAACAAAACCTCCATCTTTTATCATGGTATTAGAGCATCAGGCTTATTAAAACTCTTAAACTTAATCTTAACCATCTTCCCAAATGAACTCTTGTTCAATCGAATCCTCAGTGATGTCTGGGAAGAAGTTTGTGGTTGAAAATCATTTCCCCTATTATCTACATCCTTCGGAAGGATCCGGGGGCCTAATTACAGCTGTAATCTTTGATAGAACAAATTACAATCTTTGGGAAGGAGCAGTAAAAACTATTCCCAAAGCCAAAAATAAGTTGGGATTTTTGACGGAATGCTCAAACAACCAAAACCAAAGATGGGTGAAGATACTACTGAGTTACAAACATGGGAAATGATCAATTCAATGATCTGCTCCTAGATCTTGAATGTTATTGAGCCCAAGTTGCGATCGAGCATCGCCTATGTTGACACAGCTGAATTGACATAGAGTAACTTAAAGGAATACTACTGATAAGTGCTTAAAGCGTACATCATTTTAGGGTCATTCTGCTACATTTTTTAGGGAGAATTATATGCTTTATGTTATAATTTATACTCCTTTTCTCATTTTACGCTTGAGCATGGTTCTTTTTCATGTTTTGCAGGTGTTTGAGCCATTTGACCCATATTTGACCCATAAATGAGTGTATTTTTGGCTCCCACAGAAACTCCCTAAGTTGCTATGCCGATGGAAGGAAGAAGAACAAAAGAATGTTGAGCCAGAGCTGACCACGGTCTGTCCGTGATGAAGGTCATGGTCTGTGGCGTCTTTATTTCCCCCGAGACTTTCTGTTTTCTCGTAACTTTTTGACTTTCTGGCAATTTTAATTCCAGTATTATGCGTGGTTGTTCGGCTTCCTTGAATTTTACCATGAAAAAGGGTGCTTGTCAATCTCATTTCAACATCCACCATCCCCTCATTCCATTTTCCTCTCTTCCATTCCATTCTAGTTAGATTAGCATTTAGATTAGAAGGAGAGAGTGAGATGAAGTGCAGATTCGTAAGGATTCCACCTTGGGCTTGCAACAGTGGTTCAAGCGCAATTTTGGCGGAGCAAACTCTTCTCTTTCTCTTCTCATTTCTCTTTAGATTTATCATTTTAGAGTGATTAGATGTTTAATCATGTGTGAGTAGTTTATTTTTTGTTCAGGGATTTCGTAGTTTATAACAGTGTAGTTGGATCATGTTTTAATGTATAGAATTGTGTTTACTTCATGATTGATTTGATTTCGTTCTATCAAGTTATTATCATGTTGTGAGTACATTTTTGGCCAATGTTTGGTTGCACAATTAAAACAATCGGGTGAAAAACTGAAAGGTGACGTTTGATTGTTGGACTGCTTGATAAAAGCTGGCATACCGTTGTCTCGAAAGAGAGATTTGTACGTTAGGAGGACTAGAAAGTAATCGAAGATAATTAACTTGGATTAAGACAAATTAGTATAAAAAATGACTTTTACTTAGTTTAGGCAAATTTGGTTGATTTTGAAAGAATACGCCAAATTTTTGGAGAGATTGTAATTCCTCGAGATTAACCGATTAGAGGAAAAGTACATGTTTGTTATTTTGATCTAATAAACTTTCATAAATATATAAATTCCTAGGCGTTTCTCCTTAATGGATTCAAAATTACTGAATTAGAAGTTCTTAAATTGAAACTCCCTTGAATTAGCTATAGGCGTTTCCTTATCTTCGTATTTTTACCAATCTAAAGTTTTGATTCACTTAGCATATCTTGAAGGATTACAACCTATTAGTCTCACCTAGCCTCTGTGGGATCGACCTTGATTAGCTACAATGCCATTGTACGCTTGCGAGCCTATCAAGTTTTTTGGCGCCGTTGCCGAGGACTAGCATCAAATATTTGGTTTTTTCCCGATAGGTTTGTCTAAGCATTTTATTTTAAAAAAAAAATCAAAATTTAAAATTAACCAAAAAAATATTGAGAAACAACAATGGTAAATTTTCATTTTCCCCAATTTAAGCATGAATTATTTAGGAGGTATTTCAAGTATTTAAATATCTTTCTTACTCAATGTGGTTATTATGCGGGCAAATGGAAAATTTTGGATATTGTTGATGAGGGTGTGAATTGTGAAACCCATATTCTTTTAGAATATTAGGATTTTCATAGTAAAAATGTTGATGATGCATGTTATTTGCTTGAGTTGATTGCTTGGGAATCATTTGAGTTTGAAAAGGTTAGTCATATTTCTAGATATTCATTTCCTGATTTTTGTGCATTCTATTCTAGATCTTATTATACTCCTTTTTGGTGTGATTTCTATAATTTTTCTAACCGTAATATAAATTCATGTCCTTATTATGCATGTGATATGCAACCTGACTTTGCATCACCCTGGGATAATACTAATATTGTCCTATCCTCACCTAACTTGTTCTTTTCTTTAGCTCACTGCATGGGGCTTGAGGTGGGTGAGCCTTTTGGGTTTGATGCTAGGTTTGATGTTTTTGATGAATGTTTTGAGTTAGAAGATACTTTTGATAAGGTGCATGATCTAGTTGAGACTCCCTTCGAGGAGTCAAATGATGTCTTGGTGTATGAGTGGTCTCCTAGCCTTGGTTTTGATAATCTTGTTCTCCCTAATCTGCTTGATCATTCACATGTTTCACCTGTTTGTTCATTACCCTCTCCTTCCCCTGAGTATTTCATGGACACGCCTATTAAAAATCTTATGATTTGTGATACTAATGTTGATTTGGGCTATGAGGTTAACATGTTCAATATGCTTAGTGGGAGTGCTAATAATTTTCTTTCCCTAGATTACTTTAGCGGGTATAATGCCTCACTTGACCCATATTGCATGTGCCTAAGAGACTTACTAAGAAAGTCATATAGACTACCTTCTTTAATCCTTCCTATATTTTCCTATGGCTATTGATAAGGTTAAGAGCATACTTATTCTCTTTGGTGTAATTTTGGTTATTGCCTTTTACCTTTTATTTTCAAAATTGTGGCCCCAAACTTTGATAAGCTCTTACGCGTGTTGACGATGTCTGATTTAAAGGGCCGAGTCTTGACATCATGATGGAGTGGCTGTGCTCCATGTGCCCTGATTATCACAAGGCCGCTTAGCTTAGGTGCACTCTGCACCTAACCTGGTGACATTGTTATATTTTATTTTCCTTTCCCTTCTTTTACTTTCTTTAGTTTGAATAATAATGCTTTACCTAAGCATGGGGGAAGGGTAATTTCTATGTTTTCTATTTTGGTTATTAGTTTGCATACATGTTAGAGTATATAGTTTTAGGTTTCCTTTTTGTTTACATTAGCATTTTGCATTCAGTTGCATTTACGTTTGCATATAGGATTGCATGAAGGGATGGTGTGGATTGATTTGAAATAACCTCCAATGATGTTTTTGTTAGGCAAAATAGCTTTCGTGAGCTTGAGTAACTTTTGATGTGTAATCCCTTTGGTGCTAAAATTTGTGAAGGTTTTGTGAATATTTCTTATTTTGACACTTATCTTGATTGAGAAAATTTTTATCCCTTGGAGTCCTTGGCACTAATGTTTGTACATGGAGTCATTTTATGAGCTTAATGAGACTTTGGTAGATATCCCATGAGATTTTGAGCCTTATTTAAACTAATTCATTATATTTAGTCTCATGTATCTTCCATGTGTGTGATTCTTCCATGTTGCATCTCTAGGACTTTCCTAGATTCTTCCTCAAAACTACATTCGCATGTGCATAGTTGATGAAATGATAGAGGCATTCTTTCTTTGACCATTTTAGCCACATAGCCAAATAGCCTACCTTTGTATTATATGTTTATTCCCCTTTGCTAGCCCCTTTGAGTTTATATCCGTCTTTGTTGTGATCCCTTCATATTAGCCCTTGGCCAAACATATATTCCTACCTTTAAGCTAAGTCTATGGAGTATCACTTCAAGTTATGTTGAAAAAAAGAAAAAAAAAAAGAGAAAATCATGTAAAAAAAAAAAGCAACAAGAAAAAAAGACAAGGAAAAGAAAAAAAGAAAAAAAGGAAAAAAACTCCATGATTGGCACTGGATATGTACATAGCTTGTGTTCCTTCTTTGTCAACTCCTTTCCTACATGATTCATTAGGTATGTTCAT
This sequence comes from Carnegiea gigantea, assembly GCA_029747015.1. Taxonomy (NCBI): domain Eukaryota; kingdom Viridiplantae; phylum Streptophyta; class Magnoliopsida; order Caryophyllales; family Cactaceae; genus Carnegiea; species Carnegiea gigantea. Next base: position 209,445 of record JAKOGI010001108.1, read on the forward strand.
TATGTTGTTGGAGTTTGGAGAGTTGGTGAACTTATTGGTTAATTGGTGCTTTGGTTGGTTGCTCCCTAGTCATTTGGCTATATAACTCCACATTGCCCAAATGCATTTGTCCACTCCTTTCATTTAGCCCTTTTTAGCCCATATTATAACCCAAATAAAGTCCTCCTGATTATCTTGTGCACATTACATTCTAGTGGTGGAGAATTTGAGAGCCTTGTAAAGCATATGATAGATTGCATCTTTAGAATGAGTCTTGAGTGAACCTATGTTATTTTTTAAACACATGAGCGGGAGTGTTTCACGTTTCCTAAAAGTGAGGCTTTACCGGTCCATTAGACTCTATTCAATTCCATGTACTTGCATGATATGCTTTGTGGTTCTTTGGGTGTAATCAAGTCCGATATCGAGGTTGTGGTCTCACGTTTTTTCGAAAACCTTCTCGTCCTTCTAATTTTGAAATGTATTGAGCGTTGTTTAGGGGTTGCCATTGATTGTCATTCTTGCTTGTGATATGCTATGGCTTGCCTACTTGAAGGCGGTTGTTCCGCTTTGAGTCCTAGATGCATTTTCACTTGTTGGTTTTCTATAGTGCTTGCTTGAGGAGAAGCAACAGTTTAAGCATGAGGGAGTTTGATAAGTGCTTAAAGTGCACATCATTTTAGGGCCATTTTGCTGCATTTTTAGGGAGAATTATATGCTTTATGTTATAATTTATACTCCTTTTCCTATTTTACATTCGGGTATAGTTATTTTTTTACATTCGGGTATAGTTATTTTTTGTGTTTCGCTGGTTTCTGAGCCATTTGACCCCATATTTGACCCATAAATGAGTGTATTTTTGGCTCCCACGGAAACCCCTACCCGTGGAAGGAAAAAGAACAGAAGAATGTTAAGCCAGAGCTAACCACGGTTGGCCTATGGTGAAGGCCACCATCCATGGTGTCTTTATTTCCCGCGAGATTTTCTGTTTTCTTGCAACTTTTCGACTTCCTGGCATTTTTAATTCCATTATTATGCGTGGTTGTTCGGCTTCCTTGAATTTTACTATAAAAAAGAGTGCTTCTCAATCTCATTTCATTATCCAGCATCCCCTCATTCCATTTTCCTCTCTTCCATTCCATTCTAGTTAGATTAGGATTTAGATTAGAAGGACAGAGAGTGAGTTGAAGTGAATATTTGTAAGGATTCCACCCCGGGCTTGCAACGATCATTCAGGCGCGATTTTGGCTGAGCAAACTCTTTTCTCTTCTCTTCTTATTTCCCTTTAGATTTATCATTTTAGAGTAGTTTGATGTTTAATCATGTGTAAGTAGTTTAATTTTTATCTAGGAATTAAGTAGTTTATGAAAGTGCAGTTGGATCATGTTTTAATCTATAGAATTGTGTTTACTTCATGATTGGTTTAATTTTGTTCTCTCAAGTGGCTATCATGTTGTGAGTAGATTTTTAGCCAAAGTTTGCTTGCACAATTGAAACAATCGGGTGAAAAAATTGAAAGGTGATATTTGATTATTGGACTGTTTGATAAAACCTGATATAACGTTGTCTCGAAAGAGAGATTTGCATGTTAGGATGACTAGAAAGTAATCAAAGATAATTAACTTGGATTAAGACAAACTAGTTCGAAAGAATGACTTTTGCTTAGTTTAGGCAAATTTGGTTGATTTCGAATGAATAGGCCAAATTTTTGGAGAGATTGCAATTCCTCGAGATTATTAGAGGAAAAGCACATGTTTGTCATTTTGATCAAATCAACTTTCATAACTACATGAATTTCTTGGCGTTTTTTCCTTAATTGATTTAAAATTACTGATTTAGAAGTTGTTAAATTGAAACCCCCTTGAATTAGTTATAGTTATTTTCTTATCTTCGCATTTTTATCAATCTAAAATTTTGATTTGCTTAGCATATCTTGAGGGATTACAACCCAGTAGTTTCACCTAGTCTCTGTGGGATCAACCTTGATTAGCTACAATGCCACCGTGCGCTTGCAGGCCTATTAGCTACACTGTAGCAAGTGCTCCCAAAATACATCAATTGAAGGCAAGCTTGGCTGATTGTAAACCAGGCGGCATGAATGTTATCGAATTTTACTCGAAGGTGATGAGTTTGTGGAGTGAATTAGAGGGCCACATCCGGCATCCTCAGTGTACTTGCAAAAAAATGTGAATGTGACATTGGTGGTCAATTGAATCTACATTGGTGGTCAAGTGATTCAATTGTTTGAGGAAGAAAAAATTCATCAGTTTCCTCTGGGCTTAAATGAGGATACTTATGCAAACATCCGGAGCCAAATTCTTGTGCAAGAACCTCCATCTTCCTTTGACAAAATTTTCAGTATGGTTTCTTCTTAAGAAACCATAAGAGTTTTATGATTAGAAGAGAAGATTGGGGAGAACGCGCAGCTGCCTTTGCCATGAAGGTCGCGGGGAAAAACCCTCAATCGTCTGAAAAATTAATTTGTCGGCACTGTGGACGAAATGGGCATGAAGAGGCTCATTGCTTCGAACTAATTGGGTACCCGGCCAGTTGGGGAACCCATGGCAGAGGACAAGGCAGAGGACAGAGCAACTGAGGCGGCAGGCCTGTCGGAGGAGGTAGAAGACAAGAGATCACCAATTCCGTGACAGCCAACGCGGTAGCAGCCCCAAATGCGAGTACCAGCATTCCCAGCACCAGCACAGTTCCTGGTTACACGGCTGACCAACTTCAAAGAATTCTCAGCCTCATTGATGACCAAAAAGCTGGGTATGAAAATTTGGCAGGTACTATTGAGTCGTTGTATGACACTAGGGCTTCCTGTCACATGACTGGGGCTCTTCAAAAGTGCTAAAAAATGTGAAGAAAATTAACACTATCATCGTGGGCCTACCAGATGGCAACAAAGATATAGCTAACAAAGTTGGATGTGTTTAACTTGGGCCGAATATGGTTTTGAAAGAAGTTCTCTTTGTTTCTAAATTGAAATGCAATTTAATCTCAATTTGGCAACTAAATAAGGAATCAAATTTTATTGTGACTTTTACTGTCAATTTTTATGTGATATAGGACCGTACCTCGAGGAACCTGATTGAAGTGGATAGAGTCAAAGGAGGGGTCTTTCTTCACAAGGAGGTTTCGAATAGGCAGTTGCAGGCCCACACAGTCAGGACTTATGATTTGTGGCATCGGCATCTCAGTCATCCATCCAGACAAGTTCTTTCTTTACTTGCTAAAAATTTGAATGTTAGTGATATTTTCAGTAATAACGTGGATGAAACTTCTGATATTTGTTTTCGCGCAAAACAAACTCGTTGTTCATTTTCTAAAAGTGATAGCAAGGCCAATTAACTCTTTGAACTCATACATTGTTATATTTAGGGTGCCTATCATGTTCCATCGACTTATGGAGCACACTATTTTTTAACAATTATTGATGATGCAAGTAGAGCAGTAGGGGTTTATTTGATATATCATAAGAGTGAAACCAGCTCTTTTTTGCAAAATTCTGTGGCATATGCAAATAATCACTTTGATAAAAATGTGAGATTCATTAGGGGTGATAATATCAAAGAATTCACTTCTAATCCTATGAGACACTTTTATTCTGAGAAAGGAATTGTCCATCAGGTTAGCTACGTGGGTACTCGGTAGTCAAATGCGAGAGTAGAAAGAAAGCATAGGCATATTTTGAATGTTGCTTGTGCTCTTCGGCTTCATGCTAATACGCTAATAGAGTTGTGGGGAGAATGTGCCTTGACTGTAGCTTACCTAATAAATCGTACTCCTACTCCTCTGTTGAAGGGCAAAACTCCATATGAATGTCTATTTGGGTCGACACCTTCCTATGATAATGTTCGTATTTTTTGTTGTCTTTATTATGCTAAAGCTAAGAATCGAACAAACGATAACTTTACTTCTCGTAGCCAAAAGTGCGTTTTTGTGGGATATCCATTTGGAAAGAAAGGATGAAACTTATACGATTTGGAAAGTAAGGAAATCCTTGTGAGTAGAGATGTTGAATTTTGTGAAGAGGTATTTCCTTTCTCTAAAATTATGGAGGAAAACTTAGTTGAAAAAGAGAGTGTGGCTAAAGTAGTTGTTAGGCTTGATGTTTTTGAGGATCAAATTGATTTAGAGCATGAGAATGATGGTGTTCATGGCCCGGGAGTGAATAAGGAAGGTTGTGCAGACTGCACTTAGGAAATGACCGGAACTGGGCCTTCGCTTTCTAGATCGACCCAACATGAGTCCGAACGGGATAATGTATCCGCAGACGGGGGAGCATTCCGTCTACTAGGCCTATGCAAAGAACTGATTTGGGCCTCAGGCGTAGTGATCGGGCTCGGCAAGCTCCAACCCATTTAACTGATTATATTTGTTATGGTGCATGCTCTATAGGGCCCTCTCCTCCTACCTCCACTCAGCAAGGCTCCTCAGGTACTCCGTATCCCATTGTCAATTTTGTTATATGTTATTAGGCGATAAATTGTCGTATTTTAGTGCCTCTTTCATCCATATTTAGCTCGTATAATAACTTAATCTTTAGGATTTTTACTTGTTTTATTTACGTTTCGTATGAAATAAGTTCAAATGGAGCAAGTACCACGAAAAGGAGCAAAGACAGATGAAAACAGTGAAAGCAGGCAAGAAAGGGACGATGGGGGGCCGAACCACTGCGCCAGAAAAGTGGCATGATGGGGTCGCACCACCCTGGCACGGTGGAGCCGTGCCATGTGGCACGGTCATGTCCCCTTGGGCCGCTGTTCGGTCGCGTAATTCTATTTAATGCCCCTTTGGGCGTTTTGCTCTGGGGGTCGCTCGGCTTCTCTTTAGCGATTTTTAGGCTAGCTTTTAGGTTGATTTATCATATAAAAACCTCAATAGGAGGATTGGATTAGGATTTGGGAGATTGTAATTAGGTTTTGAAGCTTTGGATCTCAACTTGATTTATCAATCCATGCATAAGTTTTCTTCTCTTCTCTCTCTCTCTCTCTCTCTTTATTTCATGTTTTTGTTCTTGTTTAGGTTTTGTGAGTTTAATTCTTGTATTTAGTTCGTTTAGTCACAATGTTTAGTTTTTATCATTAATCCATGTTTAATTTGCTTGATTTAATTAGTTTAGATTCACTCTTTTCCCTCTCTTGTTCATGTTTGCCTTTTTCTTCGCTAGTTTAGGTTTACTTTGAGCTTTTGTGTTTTGTTAATGATTGATAATTGATTTTGTGTTGGATTGCATTATGGCTAGCCGTTGATGGCTAATTAACCTTGTTTAGGCCCCAACCCTGCCTTGTTTATGCCTAGAGTTTAGAGTTTTCTTTCACGTCCGCCAAGTGTTCGATGAACTGCTTGAAAGAACCTTCATCTGTGTTTTAGGGAAATTGACTTATGCTGAGAGGTGAAGTCGATTGTCTAGTGTGGGTAGAGAGAATAGTTGGCATTGGGACATAAAAATAGTCTCGTCGCTAGCTAGGTCAAGGGCTGTCAACCCAGTAGTTTAGTTGAACTAATCTCATGAAAATAGGTGGTTAGAGCAACTAGATTAGCCTATTGACCCTTGAGAGAGGGCTTGGGTGGCCTCAACGATGCAACTGATCAACTTTGAATGCTAGCATAGCTAAGAAAGGTTTGGCCTTGACTTGATTGCTTAGTTGATCTCAGGTCTAATCATAGTCCTTTTGTTTTCATTTTAGTAGTATAGTTCTATTTTCTATCCATTCAGTTTTACCTAGCTTGAGACGCTTTAATTAGCTCTAGTACTGGAAAACCCAACTCTCTACGGACGACACCTCGAGTACTCAATGATCCACTTTGCACTTGGAGTTTATAAATATTAAAACCTTTTCCCTAACAAGTTTTTGGCGCCGTTGCCGAGAATCGGCACTTTCCAATGTTAGAGCTTACTTGGGCATTCGAGACTAGGCTTTTATTTTTAAAAAAAGAAAAAAATTAAAAATTGAAAAAAAAATGTCTTTTTCCCACTTTCCTCAATATGAGCATGAATTGTTTTGGAGATACTATGATAGGTTACATGCTTTTCTTGCTCATTGCGATCCTTATTTGGAAAAGTTGGAAATTTTGAATACAGTCTATGAGGGTGAATTGTGAAACCCGTGATCTTTTAGAGTATTGGGATTTTTATGCTAAAAATATTGATGAAGCTTGGGATTTTTTTGATTGATTGGCTTATGATACTCACGAATATGAGATCAGTTACACTAATTCATACATCCCACCCCCTTGCATCCTTGACTATGCTCCTCCTATGTGCAAAACTTACCATTGTTCTGATCATAACAGTAATTCTTATCCCTATTATATTTCTGATGAGGGCTTTGCTAGACTTAGCAATATGATAGAGACAATGAATGAGCAACAAATTGAGTTTGCAAATAAAATGCGGGAGTATGACCTATCCCCTAAAACTGGCCTTAGTTCTAGTTCTTCTAGACTTGATGTCAATCTGTGTGATGATAGTGCGTCTTTTCCTCCTCTAGAGATCGGATTAGAGGAAGTACTCGACCCTCCCTTCACTACTTTACTCACAGTTGCTCCATCCTTTCCTAATACCCTTAGGGACAACATTGCGTTTATTATGACCTTTCTTGATACACCTTCCCCTTTAGCTCAGTCGACAGAGTTTGAGGTAGGTGAGATCTTTGGTGTTAACGCTAGTGTTGATTAGGATGATACTTGGTCTAAGTTAGGCAACATTTTTATTGAGGAATATGATCTTCATGAAACTCCCATAGGGACTTCATGTGTGGATATTGTGGTTGCAAGGCCAGCTAATCCTGATTTTGTTGATAATATATCCCCTAATCCTCTTGATACATTCCATGCTCCTTCTTCCTGCTCACCACCCTTGCCTTCCCCTGAGTGTTGTGATATGTTACTTATTGATTCTTATACCATACTTGAGGGGAATGAGGTTGACTGTTTTGAGTTCCTAATTATCTTTAGGGGGTATGACCCCTCCCTTGCTCCTTATCGTCTGTACCTAGAGGACTTGCTTGGAAAAATGATATTGACTAATATATTCGATTATTCCTCTGATTTTTCCAAGGCATTTGCTATGTTTAGGAGAGCACTTATTCTTATGCGTGTGTTCATATTTGTGTGCCCTTACTTACATTCGTTTGAGTTGCATGCTCAGGTGTTTGATAAGCTCCTGCGAGCTTTAACGACATCTGATTTAGTAGCTCGGATCTCAAGATGCAGAGGAGTGGTTGATGCTCCTTCAACCTCCCATCGCACCGTCTTGAGGAGGTGGTAGTTTAGGTGCACCCGGTACCTAACCTGGTAAATTCATTCCCTCTTTTCTCTTTCTTTATTTTTATTTTGTATATATAGCTTTTGCCCTTTCTTATTTATATTTTGCTTTTATATAGTTAGTTTTGTAGATTTCTTTCTTTTGTATATATATGTATTTTATTAGTTGTTGTGACTCCTTGGCTCCCAATGAAGATATTATGAGATTTAGATGTGGGGGTGGGAAGTCATATACCCTATGCATATTTTTGTAAAAACTTTTTCACTTTTGTATAGTTTTTCTTTTTGGCTTTCGAGAAGCTTCGTAGTATTCTGATTAGCTCAAATCCCCTGTACTTTGACTATTCGCTGGTATAGGAATGTGATATGCATGATAGATCTTTGTCCTCAGTGAGTCATTCTAGGCCCTAATTCTAACCCCAATTGTTCGTTATCGATGTGTAATCCTATCCTTATCTATACCATTATCATTAGCTTAGGGTCTTAGTCTTCCGTGATTGACTCTTTCACCTGTTTTTGACACGGTTACTTTAATATTTGTCCGCATTCAAAAAAATGAAAAAAAGGAGACAAAGAAAGCATAAAACAAGGAATGACAAGTATTCCTTTGAGGCATGCGCTACTGGGCGTTACCCTTTGAGGAAATATTGCTATTGGGTGTTACCCTTTGAGCAAATACTGCTACTGGGAAAACTTTCTTCGTATGTTAACAAGCCAATAATGTAGCATGTGTTAGTCAGATGGGAACGAGTTTGATTGTGGTAAGCTTAAGTTCTAAGATGATGATACACTTAGACACCAAGCACTATGATGGATTCCAAGTTTTGGTGTACAGTGGGTGAAAAATTGGTGCTTTGATGTCATTTATGTGGATAGAGAATCTTAATATGTACACTCTATCTATATACAGGCTAATATCCTTGTTGCATTGGTGATTCGATTGGTTAGAATGTGTACAGTCTTCTCCTTGTATAGATATTTGAGCCTTGTTTGTATATCTGTTTTGTTTTCTTTGTTTTCCTTTCTGCTTTTCCACTTGTTTTCTTTTTTCAAGATTTTGTGGGTATATCTTCTGCAAACTCTCACGAGACCTTACTCGTCCACTTGGGGGAATCAAGGGGTTCAAAGGGCTTGTTGCATATGCTAAATGGAACCATGATTCATACGAAAGTGAGTTAGGTTCTTAAGTTAGTATTTCTTTTTCTTTTTTTATTGCTCGAGGACGAGCAAAAGATAGGTGTAGGGGTATTTATTAGGCGATAAATTGTCGTATTTTACGTGCCTTTTTTACCCATTTTTAGCTCATATAATAACTTAATTTTTAGGATTTTTACTTGTTTTATTTACGTTTTGTAGGAAATAAGTTCAAATGGAGCAAGTACCATGAAAAGGAGCGGAGACAGACAAAAACAGCGAAAGCAGGTAAGAAAGGGACGATGGGGGGGCCAAACCACCACACCAGAAAAGTAGCACGGTGGGGCCGTGCCATGTGGCACGGTTATGCCCCCCGGGCCGCTGTTCGATCGCGCAATTCTATTTAATGCCCCTTCGGGCATTTTGTTCGGGGGGTCACTCCGGCTTCTCTCTGGCGATTTTTAAGCTAGGTTTTAGGTTAGCTTATTAAATAAAAACGTCAATAGGAGGATTAGATTAGGATTTGGAAGATTGTAATTTGGTTTTGAAGCTTCAGATCTCAACTTGTTTTGTCAATCCAAGCATAAGTTTTCTTCTCTTCTCTCTCTCTCTCTCTCTCTCTTTATTTCATGTTTTTGTTCTTGTTTAGGTTTTGTGAGTTTACTTCTTGTATTTAGTTTGTTTAGTCTCAATGTTTAGTTTTTATTATTAATCCATGTTTAATTTCAATTAGCTTAGATTCACTCTTTTCCCTCTCTTGTTCATGTTTGCCTTCTTCTTCGCTAGTTTAGGTTTATTTTGAGTTTTTTTGTTTTGTTAATGATTGATGATTGATTTTGTGTTGGATTGGATTGTGGCTAGCCGTTGATGGCTAATTAACCTTGTTTAGGCCCCAACCCTATCTTGTTTATGCTTATAATTTACAGTTTTCTTTCACGCCCGTCAAGTGTTCGATGAAATATTTGAAAGAGCTTTCATCTGTGTTTTGGGGCAATTGACTTATGCTGAGAGGTGAAGTCGATCGTCTAGTGTGGGTAGAGAGAATAGTTAGGATTGGGACATGAAAATTGTTTGCTCGCTAGCTAGGTCAAGGTCAACCAGTAGTTCAGTTGAACTAATCCCATGAAAATAGGTGATTAGAGAAATTAGATTAGCCTATTAACCCTTGAGAGAGGGCTTAGGTGGCCTCAATGATGCAACCGATCAACTCTAAATGCTGGTATAGCTAGGAAAGGTTTGGCCTTGACTTGATTACTTGGTTTATCTTAGGTCTAATCATAGTCCTTTTGTTTTTGCTTTGGTAATTTAGTTCTATTTTCTATCCCTTCAGTTTTGTCTAACTTGAGATGCTTTAATTAGCTCTGGTACTTGGAAATCCAATTCTCTGCGGACGAAACCCTGAGTACTCAACAATGCACCTTACACTTGGGGTTTATAAATATTAAAACTTTTTCCCTAACACATGCAATAAATTTTCTCCTGCTCATCAATATTTTCTGGCCGCTATTGCACAAGTTGTTGAGTCTAGGTATTATCATGAAGCTGCTCGAAGTCCTTTATAGAGGAAAGCCATGGCAGAGGAGATTCAAGCTCTTGAAGAAAATCAAACTTGGACTATTGTGGAACATCCAGCTGGAAAGAAACTCACTAGCTACAAATGGGTTTATCGCGTCAAGTACAAGTCTGATGGATCAAGTGAGAGATACAAGGCTTGTCTTATCATTCGAGGAGATCATCAAGTGGAAGGATTTGACTTTCATGAAACCTTTGCTCCAGTGGCAAAAATGACGAGCGTTGGAGTCTTTCTTTCGATTGCTATTGCAAAAGGATGGGATCTTCATTAGATAGATGTCAACAACATTTTTCTTCGTGGAGATTTGGAAGAAGAGGTTTACATGAGGATGCCCTGAGATTTTTATTCCAGCACACCAAATTGTGTATGTCAATTACGCAAATCTCTTCATGGATTGCGACAAGCACCCCTGCAATGGTTTGTAAATTGTCTAGTAAACTAGAAGTTTACAGTTTTGTGAGATCCTATGCTGATTATTCACTATTTACGTATAGGAAAGGAGATGTTTTCATGGGTTTTCTTGTGTATGTTGATGATATTATTTTGGCCGGTAATGATACTTCTCATGTCAGTTGTTCAAGGGATACCTCAATGCGTGTTTTCGTATTAAGATCTTGGACAGTTGAAATATTTTCTTGGTATTGAAGTAGCACGTGGGCCAAAAGGATGGTTTCTTTGTCAATGGAAGTATACTTTGGAAATTGTAGAGGAATATGACCTTCTTGGAGGGAAGCCAGCTACCTCTCCTCTGGAAGAAAATCACAAGTTAGCTCTCGCTTCTGGAGATTTCTTTGATGATCCGACTTAATATCAACGTTTGATTAGACGTCTTATTTATCTGACCATTACCCGACTTGAATTGAGTTATGCGGTTCGTGTCATTTCTCAATTTATGCAAGCTCCTCGTGTTGAGCATTTTCAGGCAGCATGTTGTGTCCTTCGTTACACCAAAGGTAGTCCAAGTCTTGGAATTCTACTCCGTGCTGATAGTGATCTCGAAGTGTATGCCTTTTGTGATTCTGATTGAGGAGCATGTCCGCTCATCCATCGATCTCTTACTAGTTATTTTGTGACTCTAAGGGGGGTCACCCGTTTCTTAGAAAACTAAAAAACAAGCTACTGTGTCTTGTTCGTCTGCCGAAGCTGAATATTAATCTATAGCAATAGCCACCAGTGAGTTGGTCTGGTTGAAGGCTCTTTTGGCCTCTTTTGGTGTCTTTCCTACTCAAGCTATGAAATTATTTTGTGATAGTCAGGCAGCGATTCGTATTGATAAACATTGGGTGTTTCATGAGCACACCAAACATATAGAGATTGACTGTCACTCTGTTCGGGAATGTCTGGTTAGGCGTGATTTGGTTCTCTTATATCCTCCCGTATGGCAACAACCAGTAGATTTGTTTACTAAGGCTCTTGGGATTTAACAATTTCTTCAATTACGTACCAAGTTAGACATGATTGATCCTCACGCGCCCACTTGAGGGGGAGCATTAGGAAATCCCATATTTAGTTGTAATTATTAGTAATTCATTGTCTTTAATTCCTGTAGTTATTCCCTCATTCAAGGGGGTCTTCTGCACTGCTTTAGGGACAATCGAAAAGAATGGCCCTTGTATTATTTGTATCTTGTGAAATTTGCTGATGCAATGAGAGAAAAACATCAGAGAAAAATTCTCTCTGAAAAACAAAATCTCCATCTTTTATCAAATATCGCCCACAAAATACATACATATATGTGGGGGAACAATTGTTTGTTGTCCTCCCCCTTCCTTAGTTGAATAAGAATCAATGATGATAAGGACTTTCCTCAGCTAAAATAGATGTAATGAATCACCTGCACCTTTTGCAATCTTTATCCTAAGACCAATGACCATTTTCTTGCAGCATAAAGTATGTCTTGGGCAATGTGGTGCAAATGCTCTCGAGGGTGGAGCCCTATTATTGTGACACCCAGTAGCTCAAAAGATCTATTTGAAATATAACTGAACGTCAAATACAAGAGCACGATCCAAAAGAACATTTGGATTGCAACATTCATCTCAATGGCTTGGTCTCTTTGGAAGGCAAGGAATGAGATAACTTTTGAAGAGGCTTCTTTTGATATTGAAGACTTGATCTGGCATATTAAGCTTCAAGTTGACTTCTGAATGAACTCTTGACAAAACAAGCTTAGGTATGTCGTTGTTGATGTTGCGAGGATCTTTGATGAGATTTTTTGGTTATGGTTAATTGTACTAAAATCCTACTTTTGCGTATACTACTTGTCTTGCTCACTTTCCCAAAATTAATCAAAAAAACAAGATGAATCCACCTCCAAATTGCTTTCTAATAATACAAATTAAAATTACAAGATATAATCTATATCATCAGTTCAACAAACCATCTAAAAGGATATCAATCAAGGAAGAAGAAGAACAAAGATTAAAAAAAAAAAAAAACTTACTACCCTCATTATGGTGAGAGTAGAAGCCTAAGATGACCCGAATTAGAGTGTCCACGAAGGACCAATTGCATGCCAGAACTTCAAATCAACAGGGTGGAACATACAATCATAATTACTTCTAATTTACAAGTAACTAGCAGTGCAAAACATGGTAAACATGGTTCAGCACATACTAAGAGACTTACTGTCTGTCAATCTGTGATTTATAAAACACCTAAATGACTAAACCTTCTTGTTTCCTTCCACGTAGGGTCATCGAAAAAAATCTGAAATCGAAAATCAAACCAAAAAATCAAAAAAACCAAACCGAAAAATCAGTTAACCAAAACAAATTTTCGGTTTTTAATTCGGTTAACCGGCGGTTGACCGAACCGAAAATAATTTTGTTTTTTAAAAAATTATGCATAACAAAATAAAAAATTTAGCTAAGAAAGTGCACTTTTTTCTTATTTATAATGGCCACCAAAGTCTAATTTTTATAACAAAAATTTAACATAATGAAAAATTTAGGTAAGAAAGTCTACGTTTTTTATTATTTGTGAACGGTTAACCAATAACCGAACCGAAAAATTAGTTAACTGACTTTTTCAGCATGGTTATGGTTTAAGGTTTTGGACGAACCAAAATTTTCGGTTAACCGAAATTTTCGGCTCGGTTACGGTTCAGAATTTTTTTGAACCAAAAAACCGATTAACCGAAACTCCGATTAATTGGTTTTTGCACACCCCTACTTTCGTGTCCATTTTCGAAAAGTCTAGGCATCCTCGGCCATAATGATAACTATTGGCGTGAGGGTGTAAGGCTAGTGTGTCAAACAAGCCAATGAAGTGCACTTCGGCTGAATAATGTCTCCTTGAACCACATGTCTTTCAATCCTCAAATTCATCTATTTTTCTATCATCATCACCATGAACATCACATACATTATAATTCAAAAAGCCCTAACTCATAATTTTAGGCAAGATTGAATTGGAAGTCTCGAACAATTTCACAAACCTGATAAGGCTTCCCTTGAAAATCTGGGATTTCGAGGATAAGTAAAAAGAATGATGCAATTCTAAGAGAGAAAAATGGAGGGAGAGGAAGACTTATATTTCATTGAGTTCATATTATGCTTTGAGTACAAATGGAAGAATGTATTAATATCCCCCCTGCACCTCTCTCTCTCTCTCTCTCTCTCTCTCTCTCTCTCTCTCTCTTTCTCTTTCTCTCTCTTACCTTGCTAACAACCTGAGAATAGAAGGAACAAAATAACAGAAAATAACAACTCTGGCTCCCACGGCACTGACAATTATCTAATAGACTCCCGCCTTATAAGGAGCACACTCATAGCACGTGAGTGCAAGAAATTGGTGTATCAATGCCCCCCTCCCCCCTAAAAAAGCTTGCCCTCAAACTTCCAAATTAAAATTAGGGAACCTCTTCTCAATGTCAGAGTGGAGTTCCTAAGTAGCATTTTCCTCGGGAGTGTGAGACTATTGGGTCAAGACATAGATGACTACACCATGACTTTTGCGGCCTAGCTTCCTATGCAAATCAGCCAAGGGTTCAGTGATCGAAAGGCCATGGTCATCCACATCAGGCAAGGTATTTTGAACCGGTCGGGGACCAGCTTGTTTTTTAAGCTGAGAAACATGGAAGACAGGTTCGATTTTTGAAGAAAAAGGCAAATAGAGCTTGTAAGCTACAACCCCACTTTATGAACAATCTCAAATGGTCCACAGAACTTGGCAGCTGGCTTCTGGTTAGTCCTTTGAGCCATTGATTGCTGCCTGTAAGGTTGCAATTTGACCAAAACCCAATCACCAACTGCCAAAATCCTATCCCCTCTATGCTTATCTTCTTGAGCCTTCATCCTTTGCTGAGCCTTGGTAAGGTGATATTTAAGCATATTGATGTAGTCTTCTCGAGCCTTCAAGCTCCTGTCCACTACCTCAACCTTACTATCCCCATAAATGTAAGGAATATGAAGAGATGGGGGTTGTCTATAGACCACCTCATAAGGGGTGATACCACTAGAAGAGTGCCAACTAGTATTGTACCATCATTCTGCCAAGGGCATCCAAAGTAGCCACTCAGTAGGTCTTTGTCCAGTCATACACCTTAAGTCTCATTCCAAGCATCTGTTAACAACCTCAATTTTCCCATTAATTTGAGGGTGATAAGCAGTAGACATATTGAGATCAACTTGCTGCAAAGTGAACAATTCCCTCCCAAAAGCACTTAGGAAAATCTTGTCCATGCCACTCACAATTGTTCTAGAAGTCTAAAAATTTGTTCAAAATATAACTAGGCCACAAAAGCTATTGTAAAGGGATGTGATAAAGGAAGGAAGAGAGCATGCTTGCTGAGCCTATCCACTACTACCAAAATAGTATTCTTCCCTCTAGATTTAGGTAGCCCTTCAATAAAATCAAGGGAAATATCAACCCAGACAACCCCAGGTACAGGCAGTGGTTGTAGGAGGCCAGCAGGTTCTCTAACACACATCACACGCCCTAACAAAATTTCTTATTACCTTGCAAAGACCTTTCAAATAAAAGAGACTATCCACCTTTTTCTTAGTAACCACAACCCCAAAATGCCCACCAAGGGGAGAATCATGAAAAAGATGAATGATACACTGTCGTAAGGAAAGATCATTTCCCATCACCAATTTCCCTTTTCTATTTAACAGATTTTATGTCCATTGATACTTAGGGTCAGAATGTCTAGCATATAAACTCTGAATGAGGGACTAAAGTTGTGCATCATTGAGCCATGATCCTTTAATTGTGTCCAATAAATATGTTTGTATAGTGCTCATGGTGATGGACATTAATTGAGCACTAGAGATTCCAGACAATCCATCTGCAGCCATATTGTCTTTGCCTTGTTTATAAATGATTTCATAATCAAAACCCACCAACTTAGGAAACCATTTACTCTAGAAAGGGGTGGTAATCTTCTGTTCTATGATGCACTTGAGGCTGAAGTGATTTGTTCTGATAATGAAATGCCTCCTTAAAAAATAAGGTCTCCACTTCTCCACTGCCAGCACCACTGCCATCAGCTCTCTCTTATAGGTAAAAAAAGATTAATGCTTTAAGGAAGGAGCTTTACTAAGATAGGCAATGGGATGACCATCCTGCATTAAATACCTCGAATTTGAGCCCTAGATGAATCAATTTCTATCACAAAAACCTAGGTGAAATCTAGAAGGGCTAAAATAGGAGTAGACAGCATGACATTCTTAAGAGTATCAAAAGCTAGCTAGGCTTTGAGAGGGTCTAGCAACTCCTGCTTCTAACATCTCTTGAACTGTTTTTTAAATAACATCCTTTTGAAGTGAAGGATACCTGTATGGCCTTACATTTATAGGGGTGGTTCCTTCTTTAAGAATGATCCTATGATTATGACTTCTGTGTGGAGGTAAGGATCTTGGTTCTTCAAAAATATCAGCAAACTCCCTTAAGAGGGAAGATAATCTGGATTCATGTAGCTGAGGTTGGGTATCTGCAACTAATGTTTCTGCAAATATGAGTTGTAATGCAAATAATTGAGCTGAATGTAACATGGTATTATGTAACTTCTTCCCACTCAACCACTCCATCACAGACTTTTTGGCTCCTCTTAGTAGAATTCTTTTCCCTTTATAAGAGAACTCCACTTTGAGCTACTCAAAGTCCCACAAGATAGGATCTAATATAGACAGCAATTGTACTCCCAAAAACATTTCACAGCCGCCTAAGGCCCTGTTCTTTTCATTGAGAAATTACAGGTGTGGAATGGGTGAGAATAGGAAGGGGGCAAGGAGTGGGTGAGAGTGGTAGGAGTGGTTTGTTATATGTGGACGTGATAAGCGGGGAAGAAGTGGAAAAAAGTGGGAAGGAGTTGAATGAAGTAGGAGTATTGGTGTAAGTTATGTATTTTGTTTTTAATGTAATCTTTTATTTGTGATAGTAATTACCAATGATAAACTTTTTATGTAGACTATAAAAAAATATTTTTTTTTAATTGACTCGGTAACGAAATATTGTTTTTGTGGCCGTTGTTACGCCCAAAACATTGTAATATTTGTTATTCATAAAACAAATTGCAGATGTATTTTTTTATATATTAACCAAATTTGTTATTTTCTCCATATGCGACCAAAATTCATTGGTTGTTGCAAAAATTACGATTTAAATTTGGTGTTTAGCAAATTATTACCATTATTTTTTAAAGTGTAGAAAGTGAAAACATCCGCTAGTTGTGTCACAAATTATGTATTAAAAAAAAGGCATCAATTCAACATTGAGGAAAAAATTTATCTGCTCATTATACACAACAAAAACATCCGCAAGTTGTGTCACCATGATGAACATTTGTTGTTTTTGGTGAATTCTCAAATATCAGTGATGATTTTTTTTGAAGAATTTATAAATTTTAGTGACAATGTTTTTTTTTGGGCTTTGATGTGTTCGGGCTATTTGATTTGACTACTCATTTTTTATGTACATAAATTAATTTTAGTGAGGAATTTGCTAATTAAGCATGTTGAGTATTTGTTTACGCTTGACAAATTTGTGTAGAAAACTATGCAATAGGAGTCCAAGTTGGTTCCTAGTATACTGACTTATGTATATGTGGAAAAGAATGATGAATATTTGCATAAAAGATGATGAACATTGACAAGAACAAACATATTTTTTGAAAATTTATCAGCACTCTTGTAAAATTAACCACTTATTTGTAAAATTCATAAGTTTATTATAAATTCATATGAAAAATATTTGATGCACTGGATTCTGTATTTGTATACTTGTTACATGAATAAATGAGTACTTGTATTCATCAGTGTTTTGTTTTACAAATATTAATGAAACATCTATTTAAGTTAAAATATGTCACATTTTTATTGAATTCATCAGTATTGATAATTTGAGTGAAATGCACAATGAATTTGACTGAAAATGAGATGCTATTACGAAATTGTATATAACCATATAATTTCATCAATACTATTGTAAAATCATTAAACACAAAAATTCATCAACTTGTTATAAAAATTCATCAGTTAAAAGATTTATCAATTTGTACAAAAATACATTTATTAAAAAAATTTGTTATTGAGCTAAAAAAATTCATTGGTTAACATGGATGCGCAAGTATGAGCATTCTATTGGAATACCAAACTAGGTAGTCACGGAAGTAACATGCAACTTACATATGCATGTCGCCTGTTTGTTACCCATCTCGTGAAGCTTGCCATGCGTGCATTCCTTTTTATATTATAATTGTAAATAAAAATACATTCATATATTTGTTCAACTTATTTTTTGGCTTGAATTAAATGTTATATTGGTAGACTGATTTCTTCCCCTATCCAATCGAATACTTTGTTTGAATATGAAGAACCTTTTTTTAAAAGTATTTAATGTTGTCCTTTTCAAAAAAAAAAGCTTCTTTATAATTTTGGTGGGCCTATGTAATTTAATATGCTTTGAATATGTGACCTAAATATGTAACAGCTATCACTAAGTATTGGCTCATCCATTTGTACAATGTAGTTTGCACTTGAGGTAAGTATCATACACCCGTGTGTGTATATGAGCCTACTCAGGTAGGATGAGGTTTTGTATAGAATGAATGGGATCAAGTGATCAATAGATAATGTTAATCATCATCAATGTTATATTTGGTGATCAACATATATATATATATTTATACATGTATATATATGTCTATATATATATATATATATATATATATATATATATATATATATATATATATATATAGAAAAACATATATTTATTTAGAAAAAGAATGTGATTTTCTGATAGCTAGAAAAATGCAAGAAAGTAGAGGATTGAGCATTGTACTAGGTGATATACTAAAGTAAAGGAAGGCATTTCCATAAACGACTTTTAAGTGATATTCTACCTAATCATTTGTATTAATGTAGTGTTAATGTATTCATGCACAAGATATGAGAGCATCTCACAAAATTTAATGTGTTTGTTAAAAATGCTGCTATTACTAGGATGATAGAAATTTTGTCCATTACGCTAACGATGACGGACGAACCTAAATTGTGGTGAAAATTCGTATGTATTTAAAAAGCATTGCATTTGGGCTAAAACATGAACGAAAAACTTCATGACATTATCGAACTTATTTTTAGTGGATCAAAACAAAAATTAGAATAATTAACTTAGACAAAGTGGCAGAAACGTTAATAGAAAGTAATCATAATGGGAAGTCCGTCATTAGGATGGGAATCTGATGGAACACGGCATTTCTGATGGATAATCCGACGGTTTTTGTTGGTCGGAATATCCGACGGAAATTCCGACAGACTCCATCAGAATTTTGAATTCTGACTGCAACCGAAGGAATTTTCGTCGGAATTCCCGGGCTCAATTTCCCAAAAAAAATTAGATCTGACTTTTAAGTTGCCCGATGAAACAAAGAGAGAGAGAGAGCAGTGAGCCTCAGCCGCGAAGAGGGAAAGAGAGCAACGAAGAGAGAGAGAGAGAGAGATAGTTGCCGGTAACCGGTAAAAGAGTTTGTTGTCGTTCATAATTCATTGGTAAGTTGTTTAATCTTAACTAATTTGTTCCTTAAAATTGAAAATTTTAAGTTAATTGATATTTTTGGCGGTGGTTGATTTGTTGTTCATGGTTTGAAGGGTTGCCGCCAGTGCCACCACCTTCGCCTTCCCCCCGCCGCCTCCTTGCTGCTCGTTCTGCTAGTAGTTGGGTTATTTTTCCAGGTATTTAGAGGTGGCACTAATCACGTATGTTTATTGAAATTGTTGTGTTTTGAAATTATATTAATTTTGTACGTATTGTTTAATTTTGTGAAATTTAATTTTGTAGCATATATGTATGGTGTATTTGATTTATTTTTTTGGTAAATTATCGATGTGAAAAATATGGATGTGATGTATGTTAATTTTTTATTTGATTTATGAAATATATTTATTTGGATAAGTGAAATAAAATATGTTAAGTACGTATATTTATAAAAACTGTTTAATTATTATAAACTGTTGATGTATGTTAAGCATGTTTAAGGTGTTTTTTTGTAAATAGTTTAAGTTTGTTAAATATGTTCATTTTTTGGTTTGAGTGTGTTTATTTTTTGTTCAATTTGTTTTATATATTAATTTTTGGTTATTATGTCAAGTACATGTTAATTTTAGGTATGTTTAATTTTTTATATGATTTGTTTGATTTGTTAAGTATGTTTATTTTATTTTTTGGTAAATAGTATTTGTTTATTTTTTGGGCATGTTTATCTCGATGACATGTGAAATAAATAGTTTAATTTGCGTTTGATTTGTTCATTAGGTTTATTTTGATAAATAAAATCATTATGTTAAGTTTATTATTTGTAGCATATATGAACATTTTATTTTTTGTATGCCAAAGCGTTAGTTTGGGAAACCAAATGTGAAGAACTTTTTAAAGACACTCCCTGCAAGGCCAAAAACAAAGTATTCATTGATAAGAAATCTACAAAAGAAAATTTGTAAGTCTGGCACATTTTATTCAGACATTATTTATATGTTATAATTGTCGCCTTAGTATACAATAGTTTTATTTTTGACGACTTCCAAGGGGAGCACCACAAGAAATGGGAGAAATACACTCAAGGGGGTCTCAACTACCCCTATGACCCCATAAGAGTTTTAGCTTCTAGAAAATCTGAACAAAAAAGGCCATATATATGGTTTTGCTAATGAGGGCATCAAGTTGAAGAAATCAACTACAAGAGCGGCTGCAAGCCACTCATCAACTAGGTACTTTGATCCAAGAGAGCAAGCACAGCTCTTCAATCAGAGTATTACCAAGCAGGCAGAGGCCATAAGTGAAATTGCCAAGAAACAGACAAGATAGAGCATATTGTGAAAAAAGTTCTAAGATTTCTTAAGGGGCAAAGTTAAGATTCTTCCAGCCAAGCCAACTTAGATACTAATGATGAACAAGGCTTATAAAATGACAATGAAGATCCTATGAATCTATCTGATTCTGATCAGTTTAATTGATCTGTCTATAAATTGAAAACAATTGCGAATGTTATGAATAATTTCAAATTTAGCACTTTTAATTTTCAGACGTAAAAATTTATCTTTGTTAATTATTATATATCTTGTTTGTGGCACTTCTCTTTTATACATGAAATACTCACATATATGTGTAATTAGTTCAAAAAAAAACATAAAGTACACATGTATATGAGTAATTAGTTCAAAAAAAATATTTTGTTGGTTTTCTTTTTTGCAAATTTTTTTTGCCGACAATTTTTATTTCAGTCGAAAATTCCAACGGGAGAAAAATTGTCTCCCAAAGGATGAAAAAATCCGTCGGAATTTGTCGGAGAATCCTTCGGACTGATGCTTTGGACGATGGCTTTACCGTTAGGCTTATCCGTCGGAGAACTCATTTGAAACCCATCGGAATCCGTCGAGATAAAATCTCCGAAGAGCACTTTCCCGACGGGCCCTTTTCAGTTGAAATTCCCATCGAGAATAGGGTTTTTCATTAGAATTTTACAAAATTCCCGTCAGAAATTCCGTCGGAGATTCAATGCATTGTTGTAGTACAACAGACGAATTTAGAGAGATTGTTAAATATCACGAATGAACACCTAGTGCAAAAAGAAAGTTAATAATACAAAACAATCACATATACCATTGATAATTTGATGATCATGAAACTAACCAATGGTAGAAAGCATACATACAACAATTAATTAGAAGGAAATTTGAATTCTACCTTTACTAATAATTCTACGAGAAGCACGAATCTTCTTTCTGCTTCCTAACCTCCCTGTGAGAATCTAAGCAAGGAACGAAATGATGTGGCTTTAAATAATGTTATGGACAGTGGAAATTCTTGGAAATTTTTAAAAGTTTTGTGGTTTGAAACCCATAGAAGTGGTCTTATTTGCAAACGGAGAAAAGTGCCCCACATAGAAGCTTAATACGGAGAATTGTAATTTTTATATGTAAGGTCTCTCAAGCTCTGTGACTAAGAAATCCAAGAGTATGCTTGGTAGGCCACAAGCAAATGCCTTTCGAGTGGCTAGACGAGATTGGGGTGCATTAGCATTTTTTTATTGCTACTTAATTATTGCCTTATAAAATGTCTAGTATGTAGTTTGACTTGTGATGTAATTTATAGAACATCTTTTACCTCCGATACTGATTATCATATTCCCTTAAATAGATACCATGCCATATGAATTGCTATTTTCAAAGCTTATTTTTCAACTTTTTTTACAGCAGGAAATTCATTTATCAGTTGTTTTAGTTCTGTTCAAGACTACAAACATATGAACAACATCACTATTCCTACCATGCCTAAACTTCAACTTGGATGGAAAGAATTATAAGAAATGATGTGTTAGAATGAAGTTTTATCTTGAACAAATTAAAGTTAATTATGGGTTGGATAGGAAAAGATCATCCCTGAAAATCTTAATGCTAATATTAATAAACATTATGGGGAAAGAATTGCTGAGGATAAAAATACTTGTAAGGGCATGTTGCTTCACTACATGAATAATGCTTAGCTTTATACGTACATAAGTTTTGATTGTCCTTGTGATGCATACATTATGGGGGAAGAATTGCTAGGGATAAAAATACTTGTAAGGGCATGTCACTTCACTACATGAATAATGCTTAGCTTTATATGTACATAAGCTTTGATTGTTCTTGTCATGCATAGTCAACTGTTGAAAGGAAATATGGTAATGATGACGTGAGCTCATGGAATTATGTTGTTTTTAAATGTCTTAATATTAAGTTTGACGATGATTGGCCCATAATTGATCAAATTCATGAATATGAATATTTATGTGTAGTTATGGCTTCTAAAGGTCTAGAAATCTATGATATTACTCTTACTATTGTTCTAATTAAGAAGTTGCCATCTTCATAAAAAGATTATATGAATTAATTCAAGCATAAAAAGACTTATCTAACCTTAGAACAATTGGTTAGACACCTAAAAATTGGCTAGAAACAATCTTAATATTTCTAAAGCTCATTTGGTAGAATTAAAAGCATCTAACAATGACAGTTTCAATAGCAAAGGGAAGCATTCTCAATCGAGTCCCTTTAAGCCTCACAAGAAGAAGTACAAATTTCAAGGAAAATGTCATGAATATGGCACGCCTAGCTAGTTTTAATGATAAGATTGATGGAGAATGTCTTCATAGGAACTCAGCTTCTACCTCTCTTCAAGGAAAAGGGAAGATTTCTCTCAAACTCACTTACAGAAAACTTCTTTCTCTTACAAATATCTTTCATTTTCTTGACATACACGGAAACCTAATTCACGGGATGATGCTTATGAGGGATAATCTTAAACAAACTTTTGATGCCAATCATCATGCTATAACCCGAAATGGGGAATTTGTGGGGAAAGGATTTTGTGACAATATTGGTCTTATTATTCATGATATTGTTAGTGAGAAAGTGAAAGAAAATGTTGGATCCTCTTCTACTTATATTGTGGATTCTCTTGATTTGTGGCATGTAAGATTAGGACTTGTGGATATTGCTTTCATTAAAAGATAAAGAAACTCGACCTGATTCCCAGGCTATCTAATGATGAATTCAATAAATGTATAGCACCGATAGAAGCCAAATTTTACTAAAAGCTTTACAAATTAATTAAGATGCAGGTTGAACTTCTTCAATTAGTTCACAATGACTTAAGAGATTATAATAACCATGTGCGTAGATGTTGTAAAAGATAGTATATTACATCCATAGATGACTACTCCCATTTACCATTATGTATCTCCTAAACACTAAGATAAGGAAAAAGAGGTGTCTCCAAAGTACAAAGCCCTAGTTGAAAATCAACTTAACAAAAAAAATGAAAAAAAAAAAGAAATGACAAAGGAGGTAAATGTGGTCCTTCTTCCCTTAAGAGAAATGATTAATAAACAAACAACTCCCTATGAGCCTGAATAGAAGCATATTTAAGAGAATATATAGAACATTGACAGATAGGATAAATGCTATGTCGGTTAGTTTGAGGTTGCTTGATAATATATGAGGTGAGGCTATCTTATTTGTTCTTCATGTGTTAAATCATGTGCCTCAAAGAAATTAAACAAGACCATATATAAGCTTTAGAAAGGTTACCCCTAACGTAAAATTCGTGAAAGTGTGGAATGCCTTTCTAAAGCAGGATTGTCTAATTTTAAAGGATGTGATTGGACCAAAAAACACTAGATGTACTACTTATTAGTTATGCATATCACAGATTTATCACTAAAGCTATGGATGGGTCCTATATGGATGGAAATACTATAGAGGCTAGAGATGCTAAATTCTTTGAGCATGCCTTTACTGTGGAAGTTGCATCTTATGATTCAAGTGCACCATCCTCCTTTACATACTTTGCATCCTCTACATAAAATTGAATGCAGCAAGAGTAAAAGAGCTAGGCAAGAAATCACTTCTAATCCTAACTGTATTACAGCTTTCTTGACTGAACATGATAGATTTTGTGAAGATATTATTTTTGTGTATATTGAAGAAGACCCCAAATCCATGAAGAAGCTATGAAATGTGGTAGTGTTGTTTCCTAGAAAGAGGCCACTAACAATGAACTTGAGTATATTCTTAACAACAGAACATGAATTTTGACTGACCTTCTTGGAAATAAATGGGTGTGCAAGAAAAAGATCAAGGCATATGGTTCTACTGCTATGTCCAAAGTGGATTGGTGGTTATGGGTTGTAATCAGATGGAGAAGACTGATCTCTGGAAAGAGGCCATTAATAACAAACTTAAGTATATAATCTTTATAATAGAACATGGATTTTGACTGACCTTCTGCTCAAGGCATATGGCTCTATTAATAAGTCCGAAGTGGATTAGCGGTTAAGGGTTGTAATCAGAGGACATTGATTATTTTGATATCAATTCACCTATGACTAAGACTGCCACTATCAGAGTCTTGGTTGTCCTTACATTAATTGATGGCTTTTATGTACGTCAAAGGATATTAAGACTACTTTCTTAGACTGGGAATCAAATGAAAAAATTGTTGGGAATGCCATACATGAGTGAAAAGTCCCATATCAGAAGTTTGAAGAGAAGGACCGTGGTATATAAGACAAGTGTGCTACTCCTCCTATTGCCAATTGGTTTTAGGATGGAACCTCTATTGAGCTTGTTACCATGGACCTTGATTGAAGTGGGCTCCCTCCTTGGATCTCCCCAACAATGGTATCAGAGTCGATGGTGTGTTCGGCTGGGTGAAAAAGGTGTGGCATGACGAGCTTGGTGAAGTGACACGTACGTGTTGATCGAGCAGGAAAACGTGTACTGCAGCGTGCCTCGATGCGTAGATAAGCTCTCGGGGGGTATTATGAAAAATAGCACCATGGACAAGAGCGGAAAAAATACATGGAATGCACGGTTGGTACTCCTGGATGGAGCCGATAGTGTGTTCGGTTGGGCGAAAAAGGTGTGGCATGATGGACCCCATGGACGAGCACGGTGAAGTGACACACATGTGTTGATCAAGCGGGAACACGTGTGCTGCAACATGGCTCGATGTGTAAATAAGCTCTCGGGTGATATTATGAAAAAAGCACCATGGATAAAAGCGGAAAAAACACATGGAATGCATGATCGGTACTCCTAGAACAGAGTGGATGGCATAAAGGCTCGGTGTAGAGCAATATGCGAACTCTATGGAGTAGAGTGTGAGTGTGCTCTTGATGGTGGTTTGACACCTTGGTAAAGACTTCCACTCAAGGGGGAGCTTATGCGTTGATGTGGTTTGGAAGAGACTCATGTGTGAAGGGAAGATTGTTAGGAATGCCACACATGAGTGAAGAGTCCCACATCGGAAGTTTGAAGAGAAGAACTGTGGTATATAAGACAAGTGGGCTACTCCTCTTATTATTGCCAATTGCTTTTAGGATGGAACCTTCCTTGGGCTTATTACCATGAGCCTTGGTTGAAGTGGGCTCCCTTCTTAGATTTCCCCAACAAAAATATACATGGAACAACTAGAATGATCTTTTGCAACTAGTAACCTTGTTAAATTTTCATATGGTGTAAAACAAGCTCCTAAACCATATGAGAAATTTGATGATACTGTCACTAGCTATGGTTTTCTTGCTAATGAAGTTGATTCTTGCATGTATTCTAAGCATAATTAAAATGGTTTGTGTGATCAATTTTTTTTATGAGGCGTACATGCTTATTTTTGGGTCAAATACAGATGTGATAAATAAGGTTAAAACCTTTCCAAGTTTTAAATTTGAAATAAATAATATGGGTGAGGCTGATGTGATTTTAAGAGTCAAGGTTAAAAGGACTTCATATGCTATATGTTTGAGTCAATCTCATTAAATTATGTAAAATAATTAGAAAACTTAACTCATTCGACGTGGAATCTATGAGGACACCAATGATTAAAGTTTTTATTTAAAGAAGTGTGAAAGAGTCTTTGTGTACGAATCAAAATATGCAAAATTTATTAGACGTGTTACGTTTCTCATAAACTGTGCTATTTGACATTGCCCATCGTATAAGTAGACTTAGCAAAGACACTCCTAATCCTAATAATGAATATCATAATGCTTTAAGGAGAATTCTTTAGTACTTGAAAGGTACTATAATCTTATTGTGTTGGAAGAATATAATGATGCCAATTGGGCACCTAATAATGATGAAGTGACTCTACTAGTGGATATGTGTTTACACTAGTTAGATATTCTATGCCTTGGAAACCATCTAGAACGATCTTGTATTGCTATTTCCAATATAGAACATTAGTTTATTACTTATAGATGTCCCATTGTCGGAGAGCCAGCTCTTGCAGTTGCTTTGCATTGTGACAACCAAGTGGCCATTGCTATGGTAAAGTATAAAGTCTTTAGTGACAACACCTCAGACGTTGATATAACTGGACTATGGTAAATCAAAAAAGGATCTATATCCATCAATGAAATGCCGTTATAAGAAAATGATTATTGATACATCAAGGTGGAATGGTATTAAGACCCATTGAGTGAATTCCGATGATGGATTTCCATTCAATTCATAAGCGAGTTTTAAGGGGTACTAACATTGCCATCAATGATTAGGAGCACCAATTTTGTATCCCTCCCTATGGACTGTATGTGCTGCTTCTAAGAAACATGTTGAGGTTGAGTTTTATCTCTTAATGAATCCGTATCTATTAGATTGAAAATATAAGGTAGCACACACTTGATGGACTCACTGCATGAGGTGTGGAAGTGTGACTGCTTCCTATAGAGATAGAAGCATCAATCTCCTAAAAATATTTATGAGGATGATGTTAGGTGCATGGCTAAAATTAAACAGTCCAAGAATGATTTTGAGATTAGCGTGTGCCCAAATAGTGGGCCTACAACTTCCCACTGAGTTCAAGACTTGGTTCACTTAATACGATGCTTATCACTGTGTGTCAATTCAAGCCACAAGGTATTGACACTTATGCATTAATCTCATATCTTGCCCAAACCCAAATTGTTTTTGAAATGGACTTGGAACCTTGTGGGGCATTGTTGAAAAAGTTTCAATGTTTTCTAATTTTAAAACAATAGAAGTGGTCTTGTTTTATAGAGAGAAAAAGTACCCAACATGGAAAGATTAAAGTGGAGACTTGTATTTTTCTCAACGTGTTTGGAAAAAAAGAAAAGGGTGGTTTGGTATGCCATACACACGTGCATTACTGGCTAAAGGAAGGCCAAAGCCGAGGGTGTGAGTGCGGGTGGGTTTATATCCCTTTTACTAGTTATCATGATTAATGTCTTGGAAGTTGTTTCAATAACTTGTTTGACTTACAATACAACTTATGAAACATCTTTGATTTATTAAGATAATTATGATCTTTTCAATAACTGATTACATACTCTACAAATTGCTAACTTCAAAGGTTATTTTGGCAAAGTCTTTTAACTATTGGAAATCTATTTGGAAATTGTTTTGGTTTAGTTTAGATCATATATAGATTATTTTCTATCCTTCTCTTTTTCTACTGTTTTCTAGTTTGGATCATTTAACTCAAAGCAGCTAATTGAGAGCACAAATTTGTCAACCGTGCGATCTTCCAGAATGAGCACCATCATAGAGTTTGCACCCTTGCTTAAGCGAAATCAATTTCAGGACTGTGGCTTAGGCCACACGATAGTGTTTTTGATTTGCATATGCTTAGCTTTTTGGGTTTTCTGATTTGCTATTGTGTTTCTATGCTTAGCTTTTTGGGTCTTTGGGCCCGATATATAGATCCCTTGATGTTCTTTTCAACTTTGGTGCTAAGAGGACCTAGTGTTTATTAAACCTAGTATTTCAAGTCCATAGGTGTTCCTTTCAACTCACTGTGACCTGTCTCCTATTCATCTAAGATATTTCCAATTTTGCTATGACTGTTGTTCATTATTTCTAACAAGAATATAGGGTTTTAGGCTTAAATGATTTTTGTAATTAAAAGGTTACAAGATGATACATGGGCTATAAAATGGGAGGTATAAGAAGTAACAACCTCCTCATATAAATTAGGTAAATATGTAGGGTTTCTAGAAAACTATCACACCCTTTGTTTTTCAATATGTGAATTTTGGGCCAGGTATTACACAATAAATAAAAGCTTTTGTGTTTATTGCACAGACTATAAAAAATAATGGTCCATAGAAGCCCGATGCATCCCACAAGCAGCAAACATACACTGTCACTAGAATAATTTAATTTTCTAAAGTATGCATTAGTAGACTTGGATCAGACCATTTCATCAAAGAGTTATAGCTGAACATTTTGAAGGTTATTTTTCATTAATTGTTGTGGTTACTGATTATCTATTTGTTGCTAAAATACCTCAAATAAATTATTACACTTTGAAATTAGAAAGTACTCAAAATGAAACAATAGGCACCCCAGATGCTAAGAAATTTATTTCGCAATATGTCACCCAAAATTTTGTATATATATGTTTTTTTTATAGAGAAAATGGAAAGGGACCAAATTTAATGAACTTCCCAAAATCATTTGAATACTCAATCAAATATCAAACCTACAAAGATTTGCTGCAAACTCTATAGGTTCCACCCAACCTTCCAAGATGGGCTACTATGTGTCAGAGATAATTTCTAAAATAAATCAAAATAATTATTTTTATAAATATAGTTTTTCTAATCATAAATAATAGTTTTGTCTAACTAGACAATTAACGATATCTATAGGATAGATAGAGCTTTTATTTATGTATTTTCCTCAAAAACTAGTATTAATGAAAAAAGAAAAAAAGAAGAAATATAAAATTATTTATTTTTTGCCTATTTTGGGAGTCAGGTTTCCTCCTCCCCCCTGCACCAATAAAAAATACCCTAAGAATGGAAGTGGAGGGGGCAAAACTATAAATAACTTCAAAACTTGAAATAGTAAAAAAGTTAAAAATAAATAAAATTTTGTAACTGATTCTCTCTCTCTCTCTCTCGCTCTGTCTCATCTCTTTCCCCCTCTCATTTCCCCTCATTCTAACACCACTGCTATTCCAAATTCCTAATGCTCCTCCTACTCTACTTCCTTCTCCTTGCCAATTCATCAAATTCTCATTCATCCAACCATTATTCTTCCAAAAGTGTCCGCACAATTTTCACAAACCCTTGCAAAATTCTAACAACCCTCATGGTGTTTCTGAAGGCATTTTGGTTATTATGAACAATTCTAGTAAGGTAGAAGTACAATTCACATTTTTGTTAAAGGGTAAGGTGTTTGGCTTCTGCACATATTTCGAATTTGTCAAAGTTACAATTGTTGAATGCAGGAACTAAAGTGAATTAATTAAGCCACTTGATAGAAGATATGTTCACATGGACTAATCGAGTACAAGGGAATAGGCTCAACAATATAGGTGATATAAGCATTCATCTTATTCTAAGAAGCAATATCAAGAACACATGACACACCGTTACAAATACCCTATCCCACAAATTCACCATTCATGGTAAGTACGATGTTATCAAGATCAAAGATAGCTCTAATTCAAGCCTTGTTCACAAGGGTAGTAGGAACAAGGTTTCTCCAAATATTGGGAACATCAAGTACATATTTCACACATAATACTTTTTCCAGAATTCAGTTTCAAAGAAACCTTTTCTTACTTAGAATAAAACAAAATTGGAATTACCCATAAGGACACATGTACCTTCAAAAGCTTATTCATAACTCTCGAATAGGTCTTCATTGATGCAAATCATGTGCGAAGTGGCTCTAATATTGATCACCAAATTCAACAACGTCGCTCATCATGTCTACTTTTGAAACCATAGCCACAATGACATCTTCTGTAAAATTAGTTTGAGTTTTTGTCTCTTTAGGTTTATTACCCACATATTCCAACCCGGTTAGCTTTCCTTTGCAGGGTGACCATACTTTCTGCATGCGTAGCATTTTCCTTCAAGTTTCTTTCAAATTGGTCCTGTCCCTTATACTTATTATTTTGCTTCTTGTCATGAAACTGGTTCAACCCCTTTCACTTTGGTCTCTTAACTGTATCAAACTTTCAACCATTATTGGACTCAACCAAGTTAACAACTAATGAGAAGTGATTTGAATTATTTCCCTTGGATTGAATTTGATTTTCCTTTTCAATTTCAACATGAGCAATATGTTTCTAATATTTAAAGCCCTTTTCTCATGCTTAATGACACCAACCCAATTAATTAGCTTAGGAAGGGTGCAATTTGCCCAACAAATAGTTTGCCTGGAAAATATCACATTTCCTGAGCGAAAATTTAATAATAAATATAAATACGCAACATAACTTTCCAACATACAAAAAATGTACATCTATTCATTTTGAGTATGACCCTAATCAACAAGATAGACCTTCTTAATTATGTCTCCCTCTTAGGAAACCACCATTTAATTTCGACTTGTTCTATTGAACTTTCCTTTCTTTGTTTCATCTTGGATTATTTAGTTTGACCCGACACTTATCATGTCATTGATACTAAATCACCTAAGCTATAAACTTAGTTCCATCAGATACTAGTCATGTAGGCACATTCTAAAAAGAGTACTACACGTACATAAATAGGAAATTTAATTTTATATGAAATTTAAGTTGTACTTATTGTTTGTCATGAGTTACCTATAATCCTTGTATAGGTGATCAATTAATGGTAGTTCTTTTATATAATTTGATTTGATTTGTATTTGATTTGATTAAGTTAATAACTAACTGGTTAATTTTGATTTGACTTTGATTTTGACATTGACTTTCATTAATTTGGGCTAAATTAATAACCACAATTTTGTGTGATTTTGTCATTTGAGTTTTGACTTTAAATCTTCTTTATCAAAAGTCAAGTCATATATATTTTTTAATCATTTCACTATTTTTCTAATTTGCCGACTTAGAACTTCTCAGAGTTGGTCTATTTATTTTATTTTCAACTACACCCAAAATTTATTATTTTATAGGCTCACTACGTACTCTTAGCGAGGTCAAATCGATATAGTTGTAAATCCACATTTGGTTTTAGGCTTGAATCAACTCGAATGGACTTGGCTATTTGTTGACTTGGATTTGGTCTATTTTGTGGACTTGAGAGTTGAAGGTGATTTGTGTTTTGAGTAGCTTGGTTTATATTGAGGGGCCTTGAATGAGCTTTTTATTTGGCTTGGGCTTTGTCCATTTTGTAGACTTAGGTCTTTGAGAGAATTGTCCTCTTGAGGAGAGTGGGTTATATTTGAGGGGTTTGAATTTCATTTGGCTCGGGTTTGGTCTATTTTGTGGACTTGGGATTTGATAAAGATTTTAAGTTTTGAAAAGCTCGGCTTTTGGTTTGCGTTACAAAATGTGTAACCAATGTCAAAAAAATTGTAAATTGATCTTTTGTGGGAGGCAAGGAAAGTTTAGTGACCATGGTTCTTTTTGTGGCTCGGGTTTGATCCATTTTGTGGACTCTATATGTGAGAGACCTTTGTCCTTTTGAGGAGCTTGGGTTGAATTTGTTTCGATAAATATAGTGCAATCAAATGTCACTTGCCAACTCAAAAAATCACTTTCTGTGAAGGGGGTTTTGGTTTGAGCTCACTTGATAAAAAAAGGTTAGGATTCAAGAACTTTGATTTGAATCAAACATGGAAAAAAATTTTATATCAAGCTTCCTACGTATCCTTAGCGGATCAAGTCACCATAGTTCTAGTCAATGCTTGACTTAGGCATATATTTTATTTTTTTCCCTTGACAAATCTTGTTTAATAGACACACCCAAAAAAAAGTTAATTACATCCACTTATAGTTTATTTCATGGGTATAAGCCTCTTTGATTTGCTACAAAAACCATCCAATCAATGACTTTGTACTGAATTTTGAATTACTGCATTTCATTGATAAGGAATAGTATTAGATCCCTCATTTATGGTTTTCTTTTTAATCTACCTTAAGTATGACCCTCAAGCACCCCTTGTTCCCATTGGTATTCATCTACTCCATTCTATTGTCATTTGCAGACAATTCATAAGGCTAAGAGCCTGTTCTTTTCATGGGTGAATCAACTCACCCAATTCTTTCCCACTCTTTTCCACTTTTTTCATCTCCTTTTTACTCATTTTCACATCTTCCCACTCTTTTCCACTCCTTCCACTCCTACCCACTTCCACATATTTTTATTATGATTTTTATTATTTAATATCAATGACTATTATCGTTGAAATTATTATCGTAAATTATTACCATTAATATTAATTATTATTATGATTAATTATTATTGTTATTATTAGTTAATCATTATTATTAATAATTTATTATGATTAATCATTATTATGTTTAATTATTTTTATTGTTAATTAATGATTAAATAACAGTTATTAATATTAATGATTATTTTGATTAATTATTATTATTACCATTAACAATTATTATTATGCTTAATTATATTCATTACCATTTTTATTAATACTTATTATTATTGATTAGTAATTTTTGTTATTACTAGTAATAACTATTATCATTATTTGCAATAATAATAATTATTATTATTAAAATAAATATTAATTATTATTGCAATTATTAGTAATTTTTAATAATAATAATTACATTAATAACAATTACTATTAATTATTATTGGTTAATAATATTGACATTAATATTAATTATTATCACTATTATTAATTATTATGATCAGTACTGCTAATAGTAATAAGAATTATTATTATAATTATTATTAATTATTATTAATATTAATAACTTTTTATGATTTATTATCATTTTTATTATTAATTAATAATTACTATTATTATAAAAATTAATATTTATTATTATTAATTATTACCAACTAATAATATTATTAAATTATTGCTATTATTAACAACGATAACAATAAGTATTATTAATATTAATATTAATTATTATTGTAGTTATTACTATTATTCTATAATAATAATTATTATTAGAGTAATTTTAGTTGTAATAATAATTATGATTATTAATATTGATAATAATAATAATAACTATTGTTGTTACTATCAATATTAATTTTAATATTAAAAATTTATTATTATTATTTATCTGAATAATTATCGTAATTATTATTGTTAATTATTATTAATGATTAATTGTTAAATTTATTATTAATTAATATTAATTACTATAATAATAACTATCCTTAATTATGACTTATTTTATTAACAATTATTGTTAATTAATAATGACTTTAATAATAACTAATTAATAATAATAATGTTTTATTATTTAATTAATTTTAAAATAATAACAGCTATTAATATTCATTATAATTATTGATAATTTTAACAAATATTTGTATTATTGTTTTTCATATTGTTAATTATTATTTTTATTATTACTAATTATTAATAATATTACCATTTACTAAGATTTATTATATTTATTATTCATTGACATAAATAATACAATAATTATTAATATTAATATTATTAATATTAACATTAATAATTATTATTAGTATTAATAATTATTATGATTACTATTAACAATAATATTATCAATTATTATTATTATAACTATTACTAATATTCATTAGCAATAATTATTATTATAATAATTATATTTATAATAATAATTATTATTAATTTTAATATTAATGATCATTGTTATTAATATTAAAAATTATTATGGCTACTATTAATTGTAATTGTTATTTTTATTATTATAATTGTTATTAATTATTGCTATTAATGACTGATTATTGTTTTTATTATTAATTTATAATTATTATTATAATATTAATTAATAATTAATAATAACATCAATACTAATTATTTATATTCACAACAATAATAATTCTTATTTATTAATATTAATTAATTAATTTCAAAATAATAACCATTAATATTAATGATTATTAATATTAATTATTATTAATAACATTAATAAGAGCCTTTATTTTTCTTCTCAGTATTATTAATTATTACTTTTATTGTTAATAATAATTATTAATATTATTAATTAGTAGTTTTATTATTGTCAATATTAATATTAATTATTATTATTGCTAGTAAAAGGAATGATAATAATTAATATTACTTATAATCATTATTGTACTTGTCACCAATATTCATTGATAATAATAATAATTATTTCAATAAGTATAATTATGATAATTATTATAAATAACAATAATTAATTAAAGTTAATACTATTACTATTACTATTACTATTACTATTAAATATTATCATTATTATTTTTGACATTTATAATTATTATGAATATTATTAACATTAATATGAATTATTATTATAATTACTATTGTTAATTATTATTATTAATATTAAGAATATTATTGTTAATGATTCATTATTATTTTTATTATTAATTAACGATTTTTATTATTGTAATAATTTATTAATTTCTATTAATAATTATTAATTGCTAAATTGATTATAATTAATTATTTCTGCATAAATTATTATTATTATGATTGTTTAATTAATTATTAATTAATAATTATAAATAGTTATTATTATTATTTGTACTAATAATTACTATTTTTAATATTGTTGGTTATTAATTTTATTATAATTTATTATTTTTAATATTGGTAATTGTTTATTTTATTTATTATCAATAGTAATATTAATTATTTTTATTTTATTGTGAATATCAATGGTAATTATTATCGTAATTATTACTACTATTCATTAATAATAGTAATTATTGTTATCATAGTAATAATTATTACTGTTTATACTAATAATTAATAATATTTTTTAATATTAATATTTATTTTAATATTAGTTATTAATATTAAAATTGATGATTATTATTATTGTTATTGATATTAATAAGAATTATTATTTTGTTGTTTCTATTTTTTATTTTTATTGATAACTATTATTATGATTAATTGATGTTGTTATTATTAATTAATAATGATGATGATGATGATGATGATGATGATGATGATTATGATGATGATAATAATAGTCAATTCTTATTATATTATACAAATCGTTAACATTACTAATATCGACACTCCCACTCCTTCCCACTCTCAGATCCAACGAACCACTCCTATCTACTTCTACCCACTTCCTCCCACTCTCACCTATTTCTTCTCACTCCTTCCCAATTACATCTATTCTATACCTACAATATACCCACGAAAAGGACAGCACCTAGTGTTATTCCTAAACCAAAAGGCAGCGTTGATCATTATCTTTATTATCTTTTTAGCAAAATGATAAATGCGTTGTTACAAGACACTTGTTAAGTGTCTTGTTGTGACTTAAAAATTATGATATCATTTATTAAATTCAAAAAAAAAGGGTACGATTGCGTAGCGAAAGGGTGCTATCACTTATAAATTGTGTGAAATTATATTAAATTTTCAGTATTATAAAATTATACATGCAATATGTCTTTACGGATGGGTTGATCCAGTTAAGGTATAATTTGTACTTGACAGTATAATCGAC
This sequence comes from Carnegiea gigantea, assembly GCA_029747015.1. Lineage (NCBI taxonomy): Eukaryota > Viridiplantae > Streptophyta > Magnoliopsida > Caryophyllales > Cactaceae > Carnegiea > Carnegiea gigantea. The sequence continues at coordinate 244,786 of JAKOGI010001108.1, forward strand.
GAATTTTAAGGCTCCACAATTCACAATTCTTTGTAACAGTCGAAAATTTAGTGACATTAAATCATAATATTACATGAATTTTTTTCCACATTAAGGCATGCAAAAGCTTCTGTGCCAAGACATATATCATCACTTTTTTTAAATGATATTATCACTTATTTATTTCCTATTTCAAAAGACATGGCCATAACAACAATTCCTTTGTCATCGGTAATGTATATCATACATCTAGGAGTGTGTACTCCCACTTGCCGCATATATATATATTTTCTAGGGTGTATTTGTCATATAGGTAAATTTTAATATGTGGCACTGACGTAATTTATGAGAGTATGTACTCTTAGGAGTATGATATAGGCTTTGTTTGTCATCATCCTCCATCATTTTAACATTCTCTAGACCACTCCTTCCCAATGGAAGCAATAATACCATTACTAACACCAAGTTGCTGATTCAAGCATTTGATTTGGAATTTGCAAGCCCGTTATGTTAAATTTTTCATATCAATTGGGTTTTCAACAAATGAGTCAAATAAGGTTCCAACCCAAAACCAATTGACTATAGGTGGAGTAACTTACAAGCTTATATACATACTCAAACTCTTTAATTTCATTAATGTGGGACATCACCTACTATCATATTCTTTTGAATTTTATCAATATGGGACAATACGCACTTTCGTACTTCAACATGCCTCTTCACGTGTGGGCTACTAACAAGGCCCAATACATGCATACAATTTTAATCAAACAGAGACGGTGGCAAATTAAGATCGAGCAACCCGCTTTAATACCATGTTAAATTTTTTATATCAATTGAATTATCAACAAATGAGTCAAATAAGGTTCCAACCCAAAACCAATTGGCTATAGGTGGAGTAACTCACAAGTTTATATACACATTCAAATCCTTTAATTTCATCAATGTAGGGACATCACTCACTATTATATTCTTTTGAATTTTATCAATGTGGGAAAATATTCATTTTCATACTCCAACACATTATAGAGATGAGAACCGGATTTCACATGGTCCTCTTAACTCAGAAATTAAAGGTCTTCACAAATTGGTGAATCCTTCGAAACCAGAAAGTTATGAGCACCCACATCCTTCATCTTTTCTTTTTTGGGGGGGGGGGAAGAGTTTCACTGAGAATTGTTGTCACTTGTTATCATTGAATGTTTTACAAGTTTGACGGTTCTTCAGAACCCCCAATTTAAGGCATACTACTAGTGTTACTGAAAGGAAATAAGGGTCCTATTTTGCGTCAAAACAGAGAGGTGGGCCAAAGGAATTAGCTTGCAGTTGAAACTTGAAACATTTTTAAATCTTAGTTTCAGATGTATCATCTAGCTCTTTCAAACCCAATTTTTATTGTCCATCTCCCTTTTTAATTCGCTATTTTTTGGAAAAAAAAAATCCCTCATCATTTGATTGAGTACCATGTGAGGTGTTATGGAGGTGCTTACAGACAAAGAGGTACTTGCACACATACACATTATTAAGGACACGTATGAAGCAAAAAAGACAAGTGTTAGGAAGGGACACACATGAATTTTCCACTTACATTGAGCTCTATCAAGGATCAGCTCTGATCTCGTTCCTTTTCACCATTGTTATAGATGAGCTCACCAAAGGGATTAAACATGAGATGCCATGGTGTATGCTTTTTACTGATGATATTGTTCTTATCAATGAGAGTTGGGATGGAGTTAACAACAAGTTGGAGTGCTGGAGACATACCTTAGAGCTTAGAGGTTTTAAATTAAGTATGCTGAAGACTGAGTACATAAGATGTGGATTCAGTGGCTCAGAAGAGGGCCATGCAAAAGAAATCACCACTAGTGGTGTGGCAATGTCAAGGGTTGAGAAGTTTAGATATTTGGCTCAATCATTCAAGAGACAAGGGACATTGATAAAGCATTAGCCATCATATAAAAGTGGGTGGGAAAAATGGGAGACTGTGTTAGAGTGTTGTGTGACATGAAGATCCTAATAGCATTAAACAATAAAGTTTATCATATGGTGGTCAGACTGCAACTTTGTTGTAAGTGTTGGCTTATCAAGAAGACTCAAGCCCAAAGGTTAATGGTAGCAGAGATGAGGATGTTAGGTGTATGTGTGACCACACAAGATTGCACAAGATTAGTAATGAACTTATCAGAAACAAAGTAGGAGTTGCACCCACAGAAGATAAGATGAGAGAGAATAAATTAGATCGTTCGGTTATGTCAAAAGGATGAGTGTGGATACACCATGAGGAGATGTGAAACAATTAACCTTCTGCTGTATAGAAGGAAGTAATGGAATGAAGTGATTAAATAGGATTTGAATTATTTACGACTTACAGAGGACATTGCATAGGATATGAGTCTATGGAAATCTAGAGTTAAGGCTACGGATCATTAGTTAGATTGCTTTGGGCCCTTTTTTGTATTTTATGAGTTTTGTAGTTTGGTTTGCTAGTAGACTATTCTTAGCCAGGTTAGTATTGTGTCGCCACTTACTGCTTGAGGCATGTATAACTCTGCATCTCTTTTGTTGTTTTTTTATAATGAATGTTATTTACATAATTCATTTCTTGTGCACATTACCTTTTATCTATCAAATGGTTTTCCAACTTCTAAGTGTTTTATTATAACTTTTTATGTGGGTATTTTGGAATAGGCTTCTCTGCGGCAGTGATGTCTATAAAAGTAAGACTGCCTACATCTAGATCTCCACATACCTTGCGAAAGTTGAACTCACATTGTGAATTGTTATTGTTGTTATAGATAAATCCCCAACATTGTTATAGATATGATCGACCTCGCATGTTCCTTCTTCTTTTAAGGGTTCAACAGGACCTAAGATCTATTAGGATTCAATCTCATAGATCTTACAGGATTAGGGATTCGGCAGAATCAATTCTCTCCATAGTTCCGGCAGGAATGGAGATCTAGTTGAATTCATGATTTGCAGCAAATAGCTGCTAGGACACATTTGGCGCATCCGTGTTTCCATAATAGTTGGTTATTGAAGGCATATGCCAAACACCATGATTTGGAGCTTTAATTACAAATCGAAGATAAAAGTGACTAAAATATTCACTTAAGCTTTAAAAAAGAACTCGAAGAAATAGCCAATTGCACTTGGTGATGATTATGGAGATAAGGGTGATGGATCTGCAAATTGGTGGCAATAAAGACAAGTAACAAGAGTGACTCAACTTCATAACAAGCAGAACTGGCGAAGAGAAACGTGGAAAGAGGTGTAGAAGAATGGTTTACTAGACGGTAGGCGAAGAACAAGGGTATGACAGTCCTTCTTTGGTAGATTTAAGGTTCATTGTGGTGATGGAGGGAGGGAGGACGAAGGATCCAAATAAAGGGGGAGTTTGTCACTTCTTACTAAACTAACTTCTTTCCCTAGAGAGACTTAGGCCTGTTCGTTTTCAATATTTTGGAAGAGCTGTTAGCATGTTAGAGTAGATAGAAGCAGTTTGAAGCAATTTGAAGTGAGTTTGACTAGTAGTTAGCAGGGAGGAACAGGTAGGAATAGATAGAAGCATATTGGAGCAAATTGGAAACAGGTTAGAAGTAGGTTGGAGCATTTTGGAGCGTTTTTATTGTGATTCTTCTAATGTTATGATTATCAATGATAATTTATGTTGAATACATCACATTTTTTTAACAATTACTGTATAATAGATTTACAAAAATAATGTAACAGAAAAGTTAAATGTCATTGTAATACATTACTGAACGTTTGTCTATGATAACCGTATGCCTTTCTTTATAACTAAAATTAGCATATATTGTAATTATTGTTTCTTGATGTTGAAATCATATTAGCTATTGTATCTCTTCATTCATTCATTGCTTGCTTGTCTCGCACATCATACAACCCAATGTTAGGGATGGTTGTAATGTTTGCTGACCTCAGTAAAATTGGTATACCTTTTTCATGCATTCGGATGAAGTTATATAACATACAACATGATATAATTATATCAATTTGTCGTTCTCTACTCACTTGAGGCATTCTGTCCTTTAAGATCTTCCAAGTATTCTTTAATATTCCGAACATTCTCACACTAAGGTTGGAGCAAGTTGAAGTGGGTTTGATCAGGTTGAAGCAGGTCTAACTAGCAGGTAGCAGATTTGAGCAGATTGGATCAGTTTTGAGCAGGTTAGAGCAGGTAACATGTGCAAAATGTTAAAAACGAACATGCCCTTATTCTCTGTGTTGTACATTGAAGCAAGAAGGCTCCATTTATAAAGTGAAGGGGCCACACAAATGACAGGGACAAGAAAAGCAAATTTCGGGAAGAGAATGGCGTAGCAAGAATGGCAGTGAACATAATGGGTTAACGAAGGGCACACAATATGTAAATACGTAATGATTCCTTGCCCAAAATAAGTAAACCAATGTAGTCAAAAAAGGAAAGAAAATATGTTATTCTCTCTTTTCTTGCAAACAACTCAAACATTCCCCAACGTGATTCAAAGGAAATGACAACAGAAGGATAAAACATGAAATTTATGGTAAAAGAAGGAAAGATGTGCAGATTTTAATATTTTGAACTTGAATTAATACCTGATATTTACAAGTCTATCTTAAATCTATTAGAGTGAATGAATTATGTACTGGAATAGTGTTTATATACATTTGCAGGCTTATTTTCTAACAATACATAGAAGCGGATCCAATGGGATACAAACGTATATTAACTAAATAATAAAACACTTTTGTCGTAAAGCATCCTTATTACACACTATGAAAGTTTCGTAACGTAAATAGGCTTCCACTAGGGCAATGGACAGTAAATATTTTTGATTGAATATCAAAGAATAAGTCAAAGGCTTTGTGTCTATTGCTAACAATATCAAAAATTATGGAGCGGTGGAAGCCATGTCGCCTAGAAGCAGCGAACGTGTACTGTGACTTGAATTTTTTGACGGTGACTGTAAAATGAATTAATAATGACTTCCCTGTAAAAAGTCATGTCTCGGGTAGCTGATCTCACTCAAAAATTCGAATCTGTATGTTTTAGAGAGAACAAAACTAGAAAATGCACCAAATATAATTAAATTTTCCAAAATGATTTCAATATTCAACAAATAACAAACATAGGTTCGTCTAACCTTACGAGATGAGTTACTTTGTATAGATAATTTTTCAAATAAATGAGGATAACTATTTTTATAAATAATAACTATATTTGTGGGTGTTACTAGGTACTTGTGTTCAAATTTCAGCTACATCGGCCTTTACACCATAAAAAAGATGTATGTCATTTTTTTTTGATAGAAACCCCTTTTTCTTTTACCTCACAAGCTACTAATAATTGAATAAAGGAAAAAACAAAAAAGAGGAGAAAAATGCACAAGTACTTGATTATTTTTCTTTTTTTTTTTTGCGATAACTTTCTCCTAGATCTGACAAAATTGACTCGAGACTCGAAATCCAGATCGAACAACTCGTATCCATACCCGACTCGATATTTTAAATAGACTCACTCGAAAGTGGACCCAAACTTCAAATTAACCCGAATCGAACCATAACCGATCCGAAATTTTGTACAAAATTGTTCATTTTTACATGATAAGCACATCGAACCAAAAATCTGTTGATCCAAAATCAATCCAAATCAAAATTCACCAAACTCAAACCGAACCAATTTAAAATATCACTTAACCTAAAATATGATCCGATATAAACTTTATCTACTCTGTACCTAAATCAAATAACCTATTTATGTGGTCTACTTTCTCTTAATACCCCCGCCCCCCCCCCCCCAAACCCAAAAAAAAAGTTTTTAAGAACAATTGACCGACTGTAGTAAGAACGCGGAGTAGGGTGGGCAAAATAGTAAGTTCAAAAACATGGGAAAAATCACTACCAGATACCCCACTTTATGTGAAAATCATAATTAGGAAACCATGTTATTAAAATATATTTAAAGATATACAACATTCTATGGAAACTATTTTAAGGGGATAATTCACTATTTACATTTTCTTTTAAACCCTTAAACTTTTCATATTTGCAAATCTACCCTCAATCCATAAAAACTTACTTTCGAAAAATTGAAAATTGTGTTTGTGGTTTTTTGCTCACCAATAGATCTCGACGTTCTCTTTCATCTGGTATCAGAGCCACGTGTACAAAAATAATTGCAATTATTAAGCTAATTAATGACTAATTAAGCTAATTAACTACAATTAATACTTGAACCATCATCTACTTGCCCTGGTCCTAATTATTCACATAGGCAATATCTCATGAGCACCTCAATTAAACTATATCACTGATATAGTTTTAGAATTAAAAGTTGAATTAGTTAAAATTAAGACTGAACTAAAAGATCTTAAGAATCAGCTAACGGTTGTCCACCTTTCTCTTATTAACGAAGTTAGACATAGTGAAAAGTCTAGTCCTAGAACTAGCACTCCTTATCAGCATAAATATCCTTTTCAAAATCCAAAAAAAAGATTCTATTTCCTTTACAAGAGATTAAAATCTAAAAAGAAGTAGGAGAACAATCTAGTAAAAATCGACTGAAAAGAAAGAAAAAGAAGATGGAGTATGAAAAATATGGTCTTGAAGAACTCCAAAAAATGTTCGATGAGGAACAAAATCCGGAAGAATTGAACAAAATAATGAGCGCAATTAGTAATAAATATGATGTCTTGTCTAATGACAATGAAGAGACTAATACTGCCCAATTAGAAGAAGAAATATATCAGCAGATGAATCTGATAAAATTAAGAGATCTTAATGTTTTACCATTAGAAGAAATTGAAAGAAAACTTGACAAAAAATATGATAAAATGATTAATAAAATCAATGAGATTGGGGAAAAAATTGACCTATATGAAACAAAAACTAATCTAATTAAGAATATCGTTCCTAAACCAGAAGAATTTGATGAACCATCCAGAAGAAATACTCATTTCTTAAGACCTAGGTATGTTCTTGCAGGATAAACAAGTAATTTTTCCTTCGGGTTTATCCCAAGAAAAATCACGACCTATGAAGGGATTGATCTTAATCCAATTAGTCAAACTGGTTATATCTTAAACATCGATGGAGCTCGTAATAGAGAAGAAATATTTGAACACTGGAAAAGAGGAATAAACAGTGTCTAAAATTTAAATACTACATGGACTGCGGCAAACTTTCTAAATTATATCGAGCATAGTTTCTCTGACACTGTAGCTGACTGTTATGATTCCTTAAGTGAAGATGGTAAAAATACTTTAAGAACAATGGAAATACTAGTTGCTATGTTTAGAAGTCTGTGCAAAAAAATTGAAACTGAATTCATCGGAGCTAAAATTGATTCTGAAGAAAAAGCACGAGAATGGCAAAGAAAAATTAACAATATAGAATTATGGGATATGAGATACCGAAAAAATTATATTGCAGAATTCAGTCAATATTATTACAAAATTGGGCATAATAAAACCAATATTGGCCTGTTCTATGACAAATTGTCATATCCTACAAATTCTATAATTAATGAAAAATACATGGCATGATTTAAACGAACAAATGTTGTTAATACCCTTGGTTCAAGAATTTCCTTCTTGCGAAAATGGGTCAATAAACAATGTCTTGATCTTCAAAAGTAAAAGAAGATTAAGAAACAGTTCTTAACTTGTTGGAATTCACCTCATCAATGGGGGAAAGAATCTGAGAAAAGAAGAAAAAGAAAATTCTATAAGAAAAAGAGCTTTAACAAGCAAAGAGGCGAAAAATATAGAAGAAAATATTATAACAAACCAAGTCCTAAAAAGCGTAGATTTTTTAGGAAAGCTGCTTATTACCCGACAGGAAAAAAACAACTGCAAATATTGGACATGCGGAGAAGTAGGACATTATACTAATAAATGCAAAAATAGAAAAATAATAAACTTATTGAAACCTTAAGAAGTCTAGATTATGTTGAGCTAGTGAAGATGAGGCTTTAGACCTAACCCTAGGCAACAACAAAGGAATTATTAAAATTATAGAAGACAATGAATATGAAGAAAGTGATTATGAAGAAACTAGCCATATGATGAAAAGTAGCTCGGTTAACCTTGGTGATCTTCAAGAAGAAGAGTTTGTGATAGACAATGATCATAAAGAAGTTAAGGGAGATTGGGTTCTTCCCATAATCCAAAAGGATATGATCTATAAAAAATCTATTTTTCAATTAAAAAGCAAATACGTATGTGAAATGATGGAAGGAGATCTTGAGATAAAGGACTGTGAGTATGACGTTGGGGAAGTTAATCTTATTAATTGGAAAAATATTCTTAAGCATAATAAAGATAGAAAGTATAGGTATATCTACGTCGGAAGTGTCCAAATTCAAATCACTCCATTACAATATTATGGTAAAGATATTGATTTTTACGCTTTACTTTGTGATATTAGGCATACCAAATTTATTAACCAGATAATCACAGGGATAAAAACCAATTTATGTAATGGGTCAGTAGGTTCCAACTGTCGATCTGAATATTATGTGAGTCTAAAGGATGAATCTGTAAAAAACTTCTTATCCCTTAAGATTAAAACAGTCGGAATGGATATGAAAAGAGGAGGATATCCTTTAAGAATATTTTAGAAAATTATCTACAAGTTAGATAATACAATAGACCCTAAGACTAAGATAACAATGATAGAAGTAGAAAAATTTGAAAGTCCTACCCCTATGTAGAAGATCCAAAGAATCAAGTCTAACCCTCAAAATATAAAAATTGATCGTTCATGGATATCTAGCTTTACCAACCCTACAAAAATTAATAAGAAAAATGTAATAAAAATTGATGAAGAAGGAAAAATCACCATTAAACCCCAATTATTAAGAAGTATGAGTACAAAATCAGATTGGGGAGAAGGATCTTCATCCGTTAAAGAAGAGCTTAAGGAAGATGATACAGTTAGCATGATCAGTGAAATGAGTAGAATGAGTTTTGAAGCTATAAGGCCTAGTTTAGACCGATTAACAAGTTTAGAAAGAAAGGTCATTAGATACAAAATTAGAACTGTTAGTGAACCAATTTATGAGGATGAATTAATCAAAAATATGATCATGAAAATATCCTATGAAGCTACTAATACAAACCCTAATAGCATCTATATCCCAGTAAAGGTATATTTAGAGGGATATAATAAATATAAACTGTGTACCTATATAGATAGTGATTGTTCTGTATATTTTGAAAAAAGAACATTATTTCCTGAATTTATATGGAAAAGAGCTAAAAATCTTTTACAAGTAAGAATAGTTGATAATAGTGTTATGAGTCACAACGAAACCATAGAAGGATTATCCATAGAATTAGGAGGAGTTCAATGTATTATACCAATACTATAGGCTACTAATCAACCCTCTCATGATATAATTATTAGGAATAATTTTCAAAGATTATATTCTCCATGCACCCAGACCATAAATCAAATAATATTTACAATTAATGGCCACTCAGTTCTTATTGAAAAATTAAGTAAGGCTTACACTCATCAGAAAATTGAATTTACACGCAGCCAGCGTGGTGAGAAGGTAATGCCTGCACAACGAGAAGTAGCACTAACAATCCCGTTACTCGAATTATCCGTTAAAGAGCAGATAGTTGAACAACAAGAAAAATTATGTAAAGAACTCTATTCTGACAATCCTCTGAAATTTTGAGATAAAGACAAAACATTTGCTAAAATCACTTTATTAAATCCCAACACTATCATCCGAGTTAAACAAATGGTGTATACCCGCTAGGACATTCAAAAGTTTAATAAACAAATAAAAGAACTTCTGGATAAAGGACTAATTAGAAACAGTAAGAGTCCTCATACTAGTCTCACTTTCATGGTAAGAAATTATGTGGAAAAAAAAAGAGAAAAAGCTAGAATGGTAACCAATTACAAAAAGTTTAATAATAATACTGTCTTTGATGGTTACTATATTCCTAACAAAACAGTCCTTTTTAACAGAATTCAAGGAGCCTCTTGGTTCTCGAAAATAGATTGCAAAAGTGGTTATTGACAAATAAAAATGGATGAGAAAAGTATCCCTTTGACTACATTTAGTTCCCCACAAGGACATTATGAATGGATAACATCTTCAAGGACCTTAGTCATTGTTGTTTAGTCTACATTAATGATATTCTTATCTTTTCCAAAACCATAGAACAGTACAAAGACGATGTCTTGGCGGTCACCCAAAGATGCATTGATCATGGTATTATACTTGAAAAAACAAGTGCATTTATGCTGAATAAGAAATTGAGTTCTTGGGTTTAGAGATAAAAGTTGGACAGATTATTCTGCAAAAACATATTCTGAAAAAAATAGAAAATTTTTCCGAAAAAATTGAAGATAGAAAGCAACTAGAAAGGTTTCTTGGATGTCTTACCTATACTTCTGATTTTATTAAAGATTTAGCTAAACTAAGAAAACCATTACAGCAAAAACTCAAGAAAGATGTTAGTTGGACATGGACTATTAATGATACAAGAATTGTTCAAAATTTCGAGAAGATATGTAAAAATCTTTCTGTCCTTAATTTGTCTAACGAAAAAGATGATTTAATTCTTGAAACAGATGCCAGTAATGAGCACTGGAGTGCGGTACTCAAAATCAAAGAAGGAGAAAAACTATGCAAATATTGCAGTGGAAACTTTAATAAAGTCGAATGCAACTATCTCACGATGGAAAAAGAAATTCTTGCAGTTATAAGGGGAATAGAAAAATTCTTAATCTTTTTAGCCCCTAAACCTTTTTTCATTCGAACTGATTACAAAGGAATACTCGATTTTGTGTAAAAGAATTTATCAAATATGCAAGCGCAAGGGTGACTCCTGCGTTGATAATTATGGGTTAACCAGTTTTCCTTCTCTATTGAACATATACAGGGATCGAAGAATTCTCTGGCAAATAGTCTAACGCGAGAACTCGCCAATGGTTATCATCAAAGCCGATCTCCTGCCAGAAAAGGAGGAAATCCTTAATGAAATGTCACTTATACTAGAACGAGTTACACCTTCTACTAAAGTCCTTGTTGATAACTTGGAATTCCATACAAAAAGTAGATCGTGCTTTATCCTACTTTCTACTACCTACCTAATAGCTCAAAGATTTTTCCTTTTAGAATTATAAATTAGTTATCTTTGGTGTCCTTATAATATTCAAGAAAAAATAAGCTCTCATATCAAAGAAAAATGGTTCAAGGAATGGTGTGCAACCTGCGTCGACTTTTATCATCATTATTTCTATAATATTTGAGAGTCTTGGAGTACAACGATCTATTTTTCCGACAGATTTGGAGTCGGTGGCATTTGTTTCCCAGTCAATTCAATATCTCCCCAACATCCTGTCTTCAAAGCCTGGACAAATGGGATGGTTCTTTACTTCTCAGAAGTTTCAGATCCTAATTTTTCATTTTTCTCAACCTTAACTAAGTTCCAGCAATACATGTTCAAAAGATTCCATTGGATTCTTAAATCTCCTGAGGGACCAACAAAAATTCCAATTCGCAGATACTTAACTTTGAAAATTTATAGCGCCCTGATTGAATATGGAAATAGAAAAACCAAACCAACTCATTATCTTATCCAAATTATTGATTGTGATGATCCCAATGATCAACGACAAAATTGGATTCATGGAGATCCGATACATATAGGTACTGATCCTGCATTAGCAAGGGCAATTGAATTTTTTAACATTTATCATCAATGTTGGGCATTGATTGAAAAAGGAAAAACACTAATACATTGTGGAAACACTACTTTTACCTATAATAACGAATTCAATGATTACATGAAAGTGGACGATGCAGAATCAGAAGATATTTTTGATTATCTCTTTGATATTGGAGGTGGAAAATTCTTATCAAAGAAGGAAAGAAATATCTCCTTGAATTGTTTGAAAAATATGATCTAGAGCATCTTAATCAAATTAATGAAGATTTTGATGAATATCTAGATAATGATGGTCTGGAAGATATAATTGGAGATGAAGGCATGCAGAATCTCAATAATGATGACTAATCTTGTCATCATTAAAATTTCTGAAAAAATTATCCTATTATTGTACTATTTTGACAAGTGTCTAGTTTGTAAAATAAAGTGTGTACTGTAACCGACAGTGTACTGTAGACAACTATAGCCATATGAAAAATCTTTATGTACTGTAGCCTTTAGGGCATCCTTTGTACCCCCATCCCCTCTATAAATAGGGAGGTCGAAAGCTGAGAAGGACACGGTCATTTGAGCATTCTTGAGCAAATGAAAAGTTGGGTTTCTCCATTTCTCTATGAACAAGTATCTCTAATGATCTTAGCTTAAGTCCCTTTTCAAACTTTCCATTGTAATATTTCCACTTTCAAACTTTTAATAAAAGAAGTTTCTCAGTAGGAAACGTTATCCATTTGAACCTTATATCTTAAATATTATAAGTTCTTGATTAAAGTTCCACTATCCTTGAAAAAAATTAAAAATTTGATTAGTGACTACGGTTTGAGGTAGGAAACGAAACTAATATGTGCTGTGCCTGATCTAAAGAAGGTGGGGTTGAGATTAGCAATCTTTGTAAACCGGAAGGTAGAGGAACGCCAGAGTCCAACGCCAACTATGTTCAGGCAATGGTCGAAACTCTCTAATTAAGTTTTAATTATTTTGTTAAGTATGGTGGACCTATAGCCACAGAAATTATAATATATAAGATATAAATAGTAGATTGTGATAACTAGTACCAGTAAAATCATTATAAGAAGTTAAATCAATTAAAACAAGTATATTTCTTTAAAAAACCCTAAAAATAACTTATTTACACATTTTTCCTATTTCAGGAACTATTCTGCAAATTCTAAAAAGTTCAGGGATTAAGTTGTAAAGAAAACTTCAGCCAGTAACTATTTTAAAAAATATCATCCCCTATTAATAGTTTACTTAAAATAGTAAACACTTTAAAATATATTATAAAAATATTAATCCCTAATAATTATTTTTGAAAAATTAAGGTACCGAGAGTTACAAATTGAAAAACCTGACACTCCTAAAAACAATAATTTTAAAAAAAGAAAGAAACAAAGGATTCTCTAGTCGGTTTTCGTTCTGTGTCTTCTCTTCACATCTCTGACATCCACCCGCCATTCCAAAACCTAACGTCCTTCCCTTCCTCTCCTTTCTCCTGAATTTCTAATTCTTCAAATTCTCATTGATCGAGCCATTTTTTTCCGAAAATATCCGCAATATTTTGGAATCCCTAGAAAATTTTCACAGTCCTGCGCCATTTTCGATTTCTCGGTGCTCGATCGAAGCATAACACTTAGCAATGGCGGTGAGTCTTACCCGGAATTCTATTGCGGCGATCGTTAACGGCGACCTGAACTTGAAGCCTTTAGTGCAGGTTGTGGATATCAAGCTCATCGGTACAAGCCAGGAACGGTACCGTCTCTTGATCTCTGATGCCGTGTCAACGCAGCAGGCGATGATTGCCACTCAGCTTAACGACCGTGTCAAGTTTGGCCTAGTTCGCAAGGGTTCCATCATTCAATTGATTGAATATATTTGCAGTGATGTTCAAAGTCGCAAGTAAGTGTTTCTGTGTTACTCGGCTCTGTCGCGTTTGTTTTGGAATTTGTTTTCTAAAATTTGAAATGGCTTGGATTTGGAGGCAGAAAGTTAACTTTTCCGTCCGATTGAATACCTAGCATTGAAATTATCTTTTAAAAGCCGTTTATGAGGATTTGAGCTACGCTTGGATTGTATGGGTGCGGTTGCATTTTGCGAATGCAGCGTGTTTTAATGGTTTAGTAGCATTCTGGCGCTAGTGAAATTTGAGCTTGCATTTGTGAGCACATTGTGGATTGTTTTTCCTGTTATTGGGAGGTTTCCATCAAGTATTCAATTTGATTTGTAATTGCTTTTTCTTTCTGAAATATGTGATTACCGTTGGGAGGTGCGATAAACAGGGCCCACTGAGTTGTGATGAATTGCTTGTACCTTTTGAATCCAAGTGGTGTTATGATTGAGGACCTCATTTTGCTTTAGATTGGAGATTTCTGTGTGTGCTTACGCAAATGCTGCCCTCACACTACTGATTTTGACATCAGTGCTTGTTGGGATGAAGTGTGATTTATTTATTTGCTTTGAATTCTAACTTTGCTTGAGCAAAGAGGACGAACAATTTCCGCTATAAATTTTGTTTTTGCATCTGCTGGTAGTCATTTCTTCATCAATTACTTGCTTATAAGAGTATCCTTAGTGGCGATAGACATTGGTTTTCATTTGGGAAGTTGGAGAAGAAGATTAAAATAAGGCTTACGTAAATTTAATCACATATAAATTGTTATTATAATGGGAGAATTACTAAATACTACCTAAAGTATAAACACTAAATTTCTTTGTCATATTTTCTCTGCTGAATGTACCCTTCGCCTCTTTTACTGTTTTAATTGAAAGACATAGTTGTTGTCAGTTTATGCTGCGGTTTGTGCATAACTTGTCTGACAAGAACCAAGGATTGTGCAGGATTATTGTTGTTCTCAACATGGAAATTATTGTTTCAGAGTGTGAGATAATAGGGAACCTGCCTGGTGGAGGTCATTCTATTTCTGGAAATGCATTACCTAACAATAATGCATTTAATCCAGTGAGGTTACAGACCTCTAAAGTCAGCGCCTCACGTATGAGTGCTAACACTCAGAGTTTCAACCCAACTGTTCAGCCTGCCTACCAGCCGCCCCCCAATTACAAAAGTCATGGCCCGATTGTGAAGAATGAGGCACCGGCGCGTATTATTCCAATAGCTGCCTTGAATCCTTATCAAGGACGCTGGGCTATCAAAGCAAGAGTGACTGCTAAAGGCGATCTTCGCCGCTACAACAATGCTAAGGGTGATGGAAAGGTGTTCTCCTTTGATCTCCTTGACTCAGATGGAGGGGAGATTCGTTGTACATGCTTTAATGCTGTCGTCGATCGCTTTTATGATGTAATTCAAGTTGGGAAAGTTTATATGATTTCCAAGGGTAGCCTGAAACCCGCGAGAAAGGACTTTAACCATTTGAACAATGAGTGGGAAATTTTTCTGGAGACAACTTCTACCATTGATCTTTGCCCAGATGAAGATGCTGCAATTCCTAGACAGCAATTCAGCTTCAGACCCATCAGCGAAATTGAGAAGGCAGAAAATAATTCAATATTGGACATAATTGGCGTGGTGATAACAGTTAATCCTTCCGTCCCTATCTTGAGGAAGAATGGGATGGAAACACAAAGAAGAATCATAAACCTAAAGGATATGTCAGGCCGAAGCATTGAGCTAACGCTGTGGGGGGATTTCTGTAATCGAGAAGGTCAGGCACTTCAAGAATTGTTTGATTATGGCGACTTTCCTGTTGTAGCTGTCAAGGCTGCAAAAGTGAATGATTTCAGTGGAAAATCCGTGGGCACTATTTCTTCAACTCAGCTTTTTATAAATCCTGATATTCCTGAAGCGAACACTTTGACTGAGTGGTTTAGTCACGTTGGAAAGGATACTGCTGCTCAGTCTATCTCTAGAGATATTATGCCTGTTGGAGGAAAGAATGAGATACGCAAAACCATTTCTCAGATTAAGGATGAAGGTCTTGGGAGATCGGAGAGACCAGATTGGGTTGCAGTTAAGGCAACCATAACTTTTATTAAAACAGATACGTTTTGTTACACAGCTTGTCCTTTGATGATTGGAGATAGGCAGTGCAATCAAAAAGTCACAAAATCTGGGAACACAAGATGGGTGTGTGATCGGTGCAATCAAGAGTTCGAGAAATGTGATTACCGCTATCTTCTTCAAGCCCAAATTCAGGATAATTCAGGTTTGACATGGCTAACAGCATTCCAAGAATCCGGGGAAGAGATCATGGGATGTTCCGCTAAAGAGTTGTACAGATTGAAATACGAAGAGCAGGAGGATGACAGGTTTGCTGAGCTCATCCGCAGTCGTCTCTTTGCTCAGTACCTTTTCAGGTTGAAGATCAAGGAAGAAACCTATGGTGAAGAGCAGAGAGTGAAGATCACAATAGTGAAAGCAGATAGAATTGATTACCCAGTTGAAAGCAGGTATTTGCTCGATACAATTTTGAAACATCGCTTTCGTTGAATAAATGCTGTAGATTACATCGTATTCTTAGAAGATGTCAGAACTTGCATTCTGGCAGAGGTACCAAAGAATTTGCCCTTCGGATTCTTTGAATGTTGTTGGCTACTGTAATGGTGAGCAGGTTAAGATTCTTTTCCACCATCTGATAGAGAGATAGGTGCTACGAGCCTACGATTAACAGAGGGTCCATTCAAGTTTTCGGTGTCACTGTATTGTCCTTTTTTCGTTCAAATGATAATATGTTAGTGCAACAAATGAACAAAATTTCTAGACAATTGTCTATATGTTTTCTCCACATTTGTTAAGAGTTTTTCTAGGGTACATTTGGATTCAGACCATGTTAGCCGTACTTGGAGTAGGGTTTCTCTTGTGCAAGTGGATCAAAGGGTTCATGTTACATAATGTATTGATACATTTGAACTTGAAAGTAGCTCGTGTACTAGTTTTAAGACTTGTTCTATGTATGGGCTTGTTTTAAATTGTAATTTTTAAATCTACTTAGACACAATTTCTGTATAAATATTTGTTTAGAATTTTACAAAATGTTGTATAACTAAATTTATTATAAGAAGATGACAATTTGTTTGTCAGATCAATTATAGAACAACTCCATTGCTATGATTGTAATACTTTGACTGTGGCTTAAATGGATTGAAATAACTACTTATACTATCAAAGGTACACCTTCTTTCTCATGGAGCCCACTCTTTAAAACTTAACAGTTAAGTGAGATTACTATGGAGAAATCTTAGGATATGTAATGTCCTCAGAAGTCTTCTAGGCAGTGTATGAGCGAGGATGAAGCAAGCCGGAAAGACTTATGGTGATTTGTGAGATCAATCAACAATTCTTAAAACCGTTCCTTATAATTGTCCTTGGTCTAGGAAGGGTTCGAGGCATTACATGAGATGTGACAAGGACAAGGATTTTTATGGTTAAAATTCCCGTCGCTAGATTCCACATGACATAATTGAAACTGGAACCATGGCTGAAGCTGTCTTATTCAAGTCTTTTGTGGCTGTTTGCATCAGTTTGAGAATAAGCTAGTGTTTTCCGTTCCATACACATTGATATGGAACTAGAATCATAAGAATAACTAAACATACAAATGGAACTAGAATCACAAGAATAACTAAACATACAAGTGCGACATTTTCATCTTTCCATTTAATAATGCTTCAAGTTCATAACAAGGTTTTGATATTTAACATTTGCAGTTCAAAAGAGGTACTTACTGGAACAGACTATATTATGCTATTCGTTTGGTCCCACATAAGATGGGTTCTTAGGTGAGTCTGGGGACACTGACATGTACAAACCTTTTCCCAATTGAATTGCACAGAGGTTGACGCTATACGCTTCACCACATAGAGAACGATTTTGCAAGAGGCTTTGCTTTAGCGTGCTATAATACGAAGCTGAAAAAGGGGCCCAACAATGATTGTCTATGCTAGATGAGGAATGTTAAATGTAAATATAAATCAGATTGTATTCAACGTAAATCAGTGACTTACCACCCACTTCCCCAAAGTTGACTTCATAGTCTTTCAAGTTCCAATGGAAGCTGGAAGCAAAGAAATTATTTGATCCCCCTCATCCATTTCAATGAAGCGTAAAATATCATTCTCTTCAATATCACTGACATCACAAATGATAAAGATTTAGTGAAAATTTCAAATCATTTCAGCATTGCACAATTCAAAGAGCTTTGTTACGAGGTGTATAATCTTTAGTGAAAATTTCAAATCATTTCAGCATTGCACAATTCAAAGAGCTTTGTTACGAGGTGTATAATCTTACTTATGACTGGGCATCATAGCATTCTTGAAATCTCCCCAGAGCTTTATTACAAGGTGTATAATCTTACTTATGACTGGGCATTATAGCATTCTTGAAATCTCCCCAGTAGGAACTTTTGCTTCTGATTTCCTTGCAATATCCTCATAGGATTGCTCACCCGAATCATTATCTTCACTGTGGTCGAGGGTACAGGAGGTTGTTGACAATTTCGTTCCTCTTATAACACTGATCAATCCTTTCATAGTACCAGCAAAACCCTTACTTTGGTTAATCTTGTGAAGTTCCTCGCACGAACTACCTCTGCTTTTTCCTTTTTCCCTTTTGACTTTGACGTGCCGTTTAAATCCAACTGGCCACCAGCTTTTGCGTTGGCTATCGTTTCTACCATCTCCATCAATAGTGGCCCAGAAAGAACTTAATGCACATATTTACGACATAATGGCTCTTGAATTCGATCAAGAATATCTTGACGAGAAAGACGCGAGCTATAGTCTTAATAAGCAAAGCCTTAATGAACCATGGTGAAATTAATTGACCAAATAAAGGTATAAACTCTTAATGATGAGCCCCAAATGTTGATGAAAATAATCTCATCCAAGATAACCCAAGAGAGAGAAAACTCCCAAATCTTCTAGTAATTGAATCACACTTGAGAGCAATTGAACATAAACGATAAATTAACTCACCTTTTAATCCTCCAAAGCCAATTTGCTAAGGATTAAATTAAAGAGATGAACTTAACTTCACCACCCTCTTTAGAGAGAGAAAGAAATTTGAGATTTTTGAGAAAATACTTAGCATCAAGCTCTCATATCACAAGTTCGAGAAATTACAAAGGATCAAGTTAATTAAATAGTAGAGTACCCCCTTTCCCCAAACCATGCACTAACCAATAGGATTACTAGAAAATTAACCAATGAAATTCTAGCCAGGGGAAAAATCAAAAGGGGACCACAAGAATATAAGCTGAGCTGGAATTAGCTGTATTAGTGCTTGATTGGATGAGTTGTTCACTACCTTAAACAGATGAGTCATGGGGGATTTTTCTATGGGTGACTTCTAGAAGAGTCCACCAGCTGTCCAAAAAATATTAGTCCCTAATCAACATTGACCCAGGAGGAGCAAGTCCTTGACCCAAAATTAACATTGTGCCTGCTTTATTCAAAACCATTCCTTGAGATGGTAACTCCAATCTTAGGATTTGCTTTGCATCAATCTCCCCCTCCCCCCGAAGAGTATTTGCCCTCAAATCTTCATTATGTCATCATCTTCAAGGTAAGGAGTGAGATCCTCAATATTAAAAGTGGCAGATATTTGCATGTCACACGGAAGCTCTATCTTGTACACATTTGACCACTGCCGCAAGCGCACGGGTAGTCGTAGCATAGATAAAAGATATCGTTCCTCAGGGACTAATGTAACCTATCGAGTCTTCTCTATTAGAATATGGTAAGTAAAATTCTAATTCAAAGGATTCGATTTAACAACTTCTAATTCAGCAGTTTTAAAATCAATTAAGGGAACATGCCTAGGAATTTATGTAGTTCTGAAAAGTGATTGGATCAAAACAACAAACATGTGCTTTTTCTCTAATCGGTCAATCTTGAGGAATTGCAATCTATCTAAAAACTTGGCCTATGCTTTCGAAACCAACCAAATTTGTCTAAACTAAGCAAAAGTCATTCTTTCGAATTAATTTGTCTTAATTCAAGTTAAAACATCTTTGATTACTTTCTAGTCCTCCTAACATGCAAATCTCTCTTTCCATATGAAGTTACGTTAGGTCTTATCAAGCATTCCAACAATCAAATGTCACCTTTCAGTTTTTCACCTGATGGTTTCAAATGTGCAAGCACATTTTGGCCAAAAATCTACTCACAATATGATAAATACTTGATAGAATGAATCAAACCAATCATGAAAATTAGCACAATTCTTTAAATAAAACATAATCCAATAACACTTTCATAAACTACTAAATCCCTACACAAAAACTAAACTACTCACACATAATTAAGAATTAAATAACTAACTAACATTTTGCGAAATCTGAGCGAAAGAGCTTGACTGAGAATAGCCTTCGACCTGAGGGCTTCAAAGCAGCCTCAATATCAAACATTCACACTCAAGATTTCTCACAAATACAAATACCAAACTAAGAATCTAAAAACAAAAATTTGAGAAAGATAAACCAATGCTACTCTTGCTTAGTATGCATCTCCGTACCCTCCTCTGCCGCTGCCTGAATGAGGCCTTTTATAGGAAAACTAGGATCATTTCAGCCACACATCCAAGGAAAAACGAAGAGGCAACGGTTTCACCTCTCACCACAGTCCATGACAGGCACCATGGTCTGACCATAGTCTGGGCTGGAATCGGGTTTCTACTTTTTTCTTGCTCCACGGGCGCAGCACCACATAGGTATCCGTGGGGGAGATCAAAATACATCTATTAAAGGTCAAATTCTGAGTAAAAAGGCCTAAAATCCTACAAAATACATCAAACAATTATACCCAAGTATAAATTGAGAATGTGAGTATAATTAACAACATTAAGCACATAATTCTCCTAAAAATGAAGAAAAATAGCCCCAAAATGATGTGTATATTAAGCACTTATCAAACACCCACATACTTAAACTGTTGCTTGTCCTCAAGCAACGCTAAGAAAAATAAAACTATACACAACCTCCTCATAATAGACTTAGGTAATGCTCAAATGGCAAAGTTGATCCAAAGATAGCCCAAAAAGATACAAAAATCATTAATAAACAGATTAGGGAATGAAATTTTTTAGGAAAAAAATCTTTTGATAGACCACAACGTCAAACTTGAATCAAACGTCAAACTTGAATCAATCTCCCCCAAATAGTCAAATACAGTCATTCTAGCACATGAAACAAGTAAGGCTAGCAAGACCGATAGAACTTTACTATAGTTATGTGGCTCTCATCACTCATGTGTTCAATAATAATGAAGGTTCTCTCAATTCTCATTCCTTATACTCAAATCTATCATAAGCTTGACAAGACTCTCAAATTCACCATCACTAATATGTAAATACACATGGACAATCATAAGGACTTTCATGGGATTGTAATGGAGCCACGGGTAAAGGTAAGAGGGGAGCAAATGTTTTAGAAATGAGGAGCTAGAACTCAAAGACTAAGAGCCAAACAATTCCAGTGCATCATTCAACGTCATCCCTAAACCAATACAAATCAACAAAATACATCCCCAATTTGAGAGTTGAAAGTCATAACAATCTTACAATCCCAATAAGGCTAGCACTCTTTCATTTTTTTTTAAATTGATGTTTTTCTTCTTTTTTTTCCTTTTTTTTTCCTTTGACCTTTTTTATTTTTAAAGCAAAAGAGTTGGCTAAGAAAAATTCATACAAACCTTTGAATTTCACTCTTCTCTAAATTTTGCACCAAAAGACAAGGGATTTCCTTTTTATCAATCAAGATTACACATCCCTTTACCAAACAACCAAAATCCATTAAAAGATCTCAACTCTCTTTCTAACTCCCAAAATCAAACTTGATGCAAAGAATGAAAATTTCACTCCTCTCAAATTTTGCACCAAAAGACAAGGGATTTCCTTTTTATCAATCAAGATTACACATCCCTTTACCAAACAACCACAATCCACTGAAAGATCTCAACTCTCCTTCTAACTCCCATATCAAACTTAATGCAAAGAATGGAACGGTCCTCTAGTCTTGCCTTAAAGATAAGATAATCATTTGGTCATAGGCTATAATAGGATGTTCAAATTAAGAAAAATTGGACATAGGCTCAAAGGGGCTAACAAGGGATACAATACATAACAAAGGTGACTATTTGGCCATGAGTGAAAACAAAAAGAAAAATGCCTCAAACATATTGCCCAAATGCATATGCAAAATGTGATTTTAAATGAGAATCAAAGCAAGTTCTAGAGAAATGATGCCAAGAAAGAGTCACACATGAAAGAAAAATGAGACTGAATACAATGAATAGTCCACAATAGGTTCAAATTCTCACGGGATATCTACCAAAGTCAAAACTAGCTCATTAGTAAACATACGCCAAAATTCATGTAATGACTCATTGGATAAATAAATTCACATCCAACATGTGACCAAAACATGGAGATCATTTCGAAAACTCATTCACAAATATTTTTATGGGCAATTTGGGCAAATCAAAGGATCAAATTAAACCAAAGAAGTCTACCAAATCTAAAAACATCATTATTGGAGAATTTTTTTAATTCTTTTTGTTTTCCAATTTTTTATGCATGCTTCTAGTAACAATGCAAACTAAAATGCAAAAGAACTAATGAAAGAAAAAAACTAAAATGCAACCTAGAGTGAAAAGAAAACTAAATGCACTACTAAACAAAACTAAAACTTAAATCAAAAACTCCATAAACTACCACTAACTACATATACAAAGCACAATCACACCAAACCAAAATAGGCATTAGACGTCAAACATAACTTACATAACAACTGACTTCCCCATGCTTGAATTACACATTGCCCTCAATGTGGGCACACAATAGAAAAGGGAAGGGGAGTAGCACAGAGCATTCAGAAAAGAGGTGGTGGTGGAGGATAGGGTGGTTGGCTATAGGAGATATGCCAATCCTGTCAGGTCTCTAGACATGCCGTACAATCCTGGAAATACTTTGCTTGGCTAGCAATCATCCCACAAAGCTCATTGTGGCACTCTTGGATAAAGTCCCAAAGAGCGGCATTCTTAGGAGCAACAAATGCTCAAAGGGAAACTTGCTCCTCTTGGATGGATCTAAGGGTGTCTTATAGGTCAGTATAGTCAAAAGGGGGTGATTGAGAGGATGAACTAGGTCCTACTTAACTAGAATGAGCGGCTGGATGATGGGGTGCGGGGAGAACAATTTCCTCATCACCGAGAACACAATAAAGGTTACCCTGGTGAAGTAAGGTGGTTCAATCGACATTGGAAAGCGACAAAAGCTGGTCCCCATAGTAAATCCAACATAAACATCCAGCCTCAACTTTACAAAAGTTCATACTTTCAAAAGTAGCTTGATCAAGCCGCTCGGACCCGGAAACTCTATCCTTAGGGTTGGACTCAATACCCAAAAATCTGGCAATTGTAGTCACAATCCCACCTATTACTATCCTACCTTTAGTACTAACAGCAGTAATATGCAATTGTCTGGCTAAAAAAGAACCTGGGTCAAGCTGGACACCATCAAGCATACAGGACAAAAGGTACAACTCAGATAATCTCAGGACGTTCCGACTATCGTCTTGAGCAAATAAACAATAAGTCAAGATACGCTGAGCTGCTCTAAGGTAGGGGTTCCTAATATGTGTGCACTTTGATGAACTAGTGTTGTACCTAACACTCCCCGAAAGTTCACCCCAAAATGCATGCCGGTTGAATTCGCGGGGGACTTGACGGTTCGGTAAATCCATGCTAGATGGAAAACCGAAGATACTATTGAAGGTACCTCAGTTCATCTCGTAAAATTGACATTGAAAATAAAATGATAAATATCCATCTTGACATTAAGGTCCTCTAGTGACCTCGACATAGAGTGTACTTAAAAATTCTAGGTCGAGTCCCGATATGTATACTTTGATTTCTAAAAAGTGTCCCATACCACCTTTTGCAAACAACCATCTAATATCATTTAACATTCCTAACCGAGCTAATAGTTCCTCATTATAATATCTAGTTGCTACAACTACACGTTCATTCAAACAATTGTATCTATGAACATGATCAGGATGTGTCAACCTAAGAGGGTGAAGAATGTTACCTCTAGCACGCGGGAATTGGCATGGCCTTTGAGGTTGAGATAGTGCTTGACTTGAAGATCCAACCTCCTTGATGCTCCTTTGTCTCTTGGTTGGTGTCATTGTTGCAAAAACCCAAAACAATATTCAAAACTAAAAACTAAATAAGAAAATTTGAAGAAGAAAATGAAGAAATTGAGTAAAAAGAAGAAGAATAAAAGATAGAAGAGTATTAGTATAGTGAATGAGTGAAGTGAGACGAATTTGAAGAAAAAGAAGAAGAAAAAGATGAAATTTATGGGGAAAGAGAAAAAATTTGAGTGAAAGGGAATGATTTTGGATAAAAATGAGTGAAAATGGAGAAGAAATGAGGGAAGATTGAAGGTATTAGTTATCGAGGGTTTAGAGAGAGAAAATGCAGGTAGAGAGAGAGTGTTGTGAGGTTGAAGATGAAATGTGAGGAACATGAGTAGACACCGCGGTCAAAAACCTAGACCACGGGCCGTAGCAGTACGCCACAGACCGTGGGATTCACCACGGTCTGATTGTGGTGTCTACTGGTCCCTTTTTTTCGATTTTTTTGGATGGCACTCCACAGCCGTGGTTCTGGGGATCTGGCCGTGGTGGCTAACATTTTATTCAAAGCTTTCTTTTTTTTTTCCCTTTCTTTTTTTGATTTTTTTTCACATACTAAAAAAATAGTAAAAAGGAAAGCTAAGGAAAGAAAAGGAAAAAAGAGCTTAGGTTGCCTTCCAAGAAGCGCTCTTTTAAGGTCAAGAGATATTGACTTTATCCTAGACCATAAAGTCAAATTTCCTCAGTGGAAGGTACCATCTTAAAAGTTCTAATTGAAGATCCTTTATTTTCATGACCTGACACTATAATGCACTATCAGCATTCAAAACAAAGTGCACTCGTACCCTCTCAGGCGGGTCACCATCAACTTGTTCAACTCCTAAATCAAAATCTACATCAAATTCAGCCATAAGGGGCATACAGAGAATGGCTTAGGTGAACCTGCAATAGTCGCTCATAAAAGACTCGTTAGGCACAGGGACCTCAACCTCGGGCATGTTAGGTGGAATAGGAGTAGCAAACTCTACCTTAGCATACCTTTGGTTGGGATCCTCATAAGAAATCTAGTCAGAATCAGGAGGATTTTCACATTTCAAGACATCCTCCATATCAATCTTAGGGGAAAGGGGTAATGCATCCAATAAAGAAGAACTAGGAGAAACCACGTCTTCCTTTGTATGACAAAGCACAGCATAGCATCCTTCTACGTCAAATACAATCCGTCCCTTTCTTACAGCAATATGGCAACCAGCTGTAGCCAAAATGGGCTGACCTAGGATAATTTGAGCATCATCAGTCTCAGGCATATCAATTATAATAAAGTCCTTCAATACCCAAATATCTCCTATATTGACTGGCAAATCGTCTAATCTACGTATGGGTTACATCTCAGAACCATCAGCTAATTGTAATGAAAAAGGTGCGGCTAGTAATGGTCCTAGGTGAAGCTTATGAGACAAAGAATATGGTATGATACTGATGCTTGCACCTAGATCACAAAGAGCTCTCTCAACTTCCACTTTCCCACAATGCAGGGGATAGAAAAACTACCTGGGTCAAGGAGCTTAGGTAAAAAAACTATGGGAAACTCTATAGTGTCATTCTCTTCAAATATGATAGTCTTGCCACCATTGTTCCTTTCCTTACTTCGAGCCATGATTATTTCCCTACCCATTTCCATTGGTACATCCTCAGGGTCAGTTAAGTCATCTATTTCTTCCTTCAAGGTGACACAGTTACAATGCTCATAAGGGTTAAGTTTGGGCTTGTTAGGAAGTCTGTGATGAAAAACTAGCTTTTTGGGCAATTGGGGCTTCTAACATCCTATTATGAATTGTAAATACATCAACCTTTGGGGTTAATTGCTTAATATACTCATCCTGTTTTTATTGTACCATAAGGATGCTTTCCATCATTGACTCTAAATTGGACTTTTGGGGCATTTGAGAAGGAAATGGGGGTCTTTGAAAGCCAGGGGGTGGTCTAGCATTCATATGGGGTATATTCGATGGGTTTGGATTATACCTATAGGAGAAATTCGGATGATTTTTCTCAGCGAGATTATATGTACTAGAGTAAGGGGTCATTGGCTGGTCTCGAATTGAAATTTTGAACATAATTAACTTCACTAGGATCTTGGGAAAAAAGGCTCCCAACTTGACAATTCAAAGCTACAAGTTCAATAGAACCACAAATTTCACAAGGGAAAGGGGCACTAGAATTCACAGTATTAACAGTCATTCGGTCCAGTCTTTAAGTCATAGCATCTACTTTAGCAAAAAGTAAAGTAAGTGCATCAACTTCAGACTTAACTCCAACCCGTTTGGGTTGGCCTCGTTCTGTGGACTATCAAAAATTATTAAGTGCCATCTCCTCAATTAGATTATAGGCCCCATCCTCGGTTTTGTTCATCAAAGTGCCTCCTTCTGCCACATTGATAGTGGACCTCATAGATTGCATCACACTATTATAAAAGGCTTGGATAATCATCCAACGCTGAAGACCATGATGAGGTCATAAGCACAGTAAATCTTTAAATCGCTCCCAGGCTTCGTAGAGCGTCTCTTCATCTTTTTGCATGAAGTTGGTGATATGATTTCTAAAGCTTGCTGTCTTGCTTGGGGGGAAAAACTTGGCGAGGAAGGCTCTTGTCAACTCATCCCAAGTGGTAATGCATCCAGATGGCAACGAGAGTAACCAAGCCCTTGTTTTATCCATCAATGAGAAAGGAAATAGGTGCAGGCGAATCGCATCAATGGAGACTCCATTAAGCTTTAACATATCGCACACCTTTAAAAAGACCGAGATCTGTAGATTTGGATCTGCCAAAGGCGTTTCTCCGAATTGGGATTGTTGCACCATCGAAATGAGTGCCGGTTTAAGGTTGAAATTATTAGCATCAATAGTAGGGCGAGCGACGATTGAGCCGATCCCTTGAACTCTAGGGGCAACAAAATCTCGAAGCGTTCTTCTTTGGTCACCTCTTCCTCCCGCCATATTTGTTGGATTCCTTCTAGCCTCTCGTCTTTGTTCTTCAATCCTTTACTTATTCCTCCTTAAGTAGAAAGTCCTTTCAATCTCGAAATCGGGTTTGTAGAAGATTGGACTTCGCATAAACAAGAAGAAATCCTGCAAGCACTATAACCAACACTACCAATGCAATTTAAACAAGAAAAGACAATAATAATAATGACAATAAAATACTTAGTCACTTTCACAAGACTAACTCAATAGTTAACAATTAAGTCACCGTCAACAGCGATAAAAACTTGACCACTACTGCAAGCGCACGGGTAGTCATATTATAGATAAAAGATATCGTTCCTCAGGGGCTAATGTAACCTATCAAGTCTTATCTATCAGAATATACTAAGTAAAATTCTAATTCAAAGGATTCGATTTAACAACTTCTAATTCATTAGTTTTAAAATCAATTAAGGGAACATGCTTAGGAATTTATGTAGTTATGAAAAGTGAATGGATCAAAACGACAAACATGTGCTTTTTCTCTAATCAGCTAATCTCGAGGAATTGCAATTTATCTAAAAATGTGGCCTATTCTTTCGAAATCAACCAAATTTGCCTAAACTAAGCAAAAGTCGTTCTTTCGAACTAATTTGTCTTAATTCAAGCTAAAATTTCTTCGATTACTTTCCAGTCCTCCTAACATGTAAATCTCTCTTTGAGATGAAGTTACGCTAGGTATTATCAAGCAGTCCAACAACCAAATGTCCCATTTTAGTTTTTTACCCGATTGTTTCAAGTGTGCAAGCAAATTTTGGCCAAAAATCTACTCACAACATGATAAACACCTGATAGAACGAAATCAAACCAATCATAAAAATAAGCACAATTCTTTAAATTAAAACATAATCCAACAACACTGTCATAAACTACTAAATCCCTAGACAAAAACTAAACTACTCACACATGATTAAGAATTAACAACTAACCAACATTTTGCAAAATCTGAGCGAAAGGGTTTGACTGAGAATAGCCTTCAACCCGAGGGCTTCAAAGTAGCCTCAAGATTAAACAATTACACTCAAGATTCCTCACAAATACAAACACCAAACTAAGAATCTAAAAGCAAAAATTTAAGAAAGATAAACTAATGCTATTCTTGCTTGCTATACATCTCCTTACCCTCCTCTACTGCTGCCTAAACGAGGCCTTTTATATGAAAACTCGGATCATTTCAGCCACAGCCAAGTGAAAATGAGGAGGCAACAGTTTTACCTCTCACCACGGTCCGTGGCAGGCAACGCGGTCCGACCGTAGTCTGGGCTGGAATCGATTTTCTGCTCTTTTCTTGCTCCACGGGCATAGCAGCTCATAGGTGTTCATGATGGAGGTCAAAATACATCTATTAAGGGTCAAATGTTGAGTAAAAAGGCGTCAAATTTTTGAAAAACATATCAAACAACTATACCCAAATATAAATCAAGAATATGAGTATAATTAATAGCATTAAGCACGCAATGTTCCTAAAAATGAAGCAAAATAGCCCTAAAATAATGTATACGTTAAGCATTTATCAGCATTCTCTCTCACCTTTTGTACCACCTTGTATGTACCGTCTCCCCTAGCCATAAGCTTGTTCTTCCTCCTTGAAGGGAACCTCATATCCTCAAACGTAACTACACAAGATATCCTAGTTTAAACTCAAGATGAATGAGTTTCTTATTGGCCTTAAGCTTGTATTGCTCAATCACTTTCTCAATTTGTGCCCTCACTTGCTCATGTAGCCTCTTCATCCCCTTAGCCCTTTCCTCGGCCTTAAAACTTACCTTTGATTCTTGAGGAATGAGAATAAGATCAATGGGAGTGAGAGGATTACGGTCATAGCATACCTCAAAGGGAGAATGAGAGGTAGCATAAAGCGCTCGATTATAAGCGAATTCGGCATGAGCAAGCTTGGTATAACAATCCTTCAAACTCTTATTCACCATACCTCTTTGTAGGGTTGTGAGAGTTCCATTTGTCACCATTGTTTGCCTAGCGGTTTGATGGTGGCAAGCGGTGCTAAAAAGCAACTTAGTCCTTGCCAGTCTCCATAGGCGCGTCTAAAAGTATGATAGAAATTTGGTGTCCCTATTTGAGACAATAGTTCTTGGAATACCATGAAGTCTCACAATGTCTTGGAAGGAGAGATCTACAATGTAAGTAGCATCATTAGTCTTATGACAAGTAATGAAGTGAGCCATCTTAGAGAATTGATCCATTACCACCATGATAATGTCCTTTCCCCTAGATGTCCTTGGTAGGGTTACAGTGAAATTCACGCTAATTTTATCCCAAGCCCTTATAGGGATTGGAAGAAGAGTGTAGAGGCTTTGATAGAAGTGACTCTTTTAACGATATGAAAAATAGTGCACCTTGTGATCACCTTATGAACATCCCCTCTCATATTGGGTCAATAAAAATGCTCCTTGAGTATCTCAAGTGTCTTGTTGATGCCAAAGTGACCGGCTTAGGCTCTTCTATGAGTCTCCTTGATAATTAAGTCCCCTAAAGGACTATAAGGGATGCAAAGCTTGTTTTCTTTGAAGAGGAAACCATCTTGTAGAGTTAATGAGCCAAAGATACATGGATACCTTAACTACATCCTTGAAGTCTTTATCCTTTTTGTACAAAGCTTTGATAGAATAGAATCTAAGGACCTTGGCCTCAAGGACCATGAGGAGAGTATACCTCCTTGACAATGTATCAACTGCAACATTCTCTTTCTCATTTTTCTGCTTGCAAGAGAAGGTGAAAGATTAAAAGAACTCAACCCACTTGGCATGTCTCATGTCCAACTTGTGTTGACCATTAATGTAGGACAATCACTTATGATCCGAATGGAGCACAAAGAGCTTGGGTTAGAGGTAATGACTTCAATATTCTAAGGGTCTAACACTCGCATAGAATTCCTTGTCATAAGTGGAGTAGTTAAGTTTTGATCCATTCAACTTCTCACCAAAGAAGGCTAGAGGGAGCTTGGCTTAAGTGAGAAGCATTCCAATTCCAACACCACTAGCATCGAACTTAACTTCAAAAAGGAGATCGAAGTTGGGGAGAGCCAAGATAGGAGTTGAAGATAGTCTATCCTTCATTATTTCAAAGGCCCTTTGGACAACCTTTGCCCACTCAAAGCTTCCTTTCTCTAACCATTGGGTTGAGGGAGTCATAATGGAGCTAGAGTCTTTAATGAACAGGCGGTAGAAACAGGCCAACCCATGACAACTTCTAACCTCCATGATGGAGGTGGGAATATGCCAATTCTTGATAGCCTCGACCTTAGGTTCATCAACTT
The DNA here is from genome assembly GCA_029747015.1 of Carnegiea gigantea. Lineage (NCBI taxonomy): Eukaryota > Viridiplantae > Streptophyta > Magnoliopsida > Caryophyllales > Cactaceae > Carnegiea > Carnegiea gigantea. Next base: position 274,854 of record JAKOGI010001108.1, read on the forward strand.
GAATTCCCTCACCAGACATAGCATAGCTAAGAAAGACAACTTGAGGAGTGAATAGTTTACACTTCTCTAGCTTGACATATAATTTTTGTTGCCTCAACACTTAGAGTACTTGAAAGATATGTTCCACATGAGATGTCTCATCATGACTATATAGCAAGATATAATGAAAATATAACACAGCAAACTTCCCAATGAATGGTCTGAGGACCTCATTCATGAGCCTTACGAAAATACTAGAAGCATTAGATAAACCAAAAGGTACCACAAGTTATCATACATTCCACACTTGGTCTTAAAAGCAGTCTTCCACTCATCCTCTTCTTTCATCCTAATTTGTTGATAGTCACTCCTCAGGTTAATTTTAGAAAAGACATTGAACCCATGTAACTTATCAAGCACATCTTCTAGTTATGGAATAGGAAATCTATACATGATGCTAATGTTGTTGATGGACATAGAATCAACATACAAACGCCAAGTTCCATCCTTCTTAGGAATAAAAAGGGCAGGAATCGAGCATACACTCAAGATATACCCACGGTTAAGTAACTATTGGACTTGTCGTTAAAACTCTTTAACTAATTAGGATCTTACTTATAGGTCAGCTTGTTTCACAAAGGAGCACTCGATAGAAGATCAATTTGGTGCTCAATTCCTCTCAAACGATAGAGCCTAGGGGGTAAATCATTGAGAAATACATCCACAAACTCTCTTAATAGTGATTAAGCCCAGGGATATATTAGTTTCACTTCCCCATATGTGTCTGATTCTACCATGAATAAGGAAAATAATGGCTTGCTTTTACTAATGGATCTCTCAACTTTGTTTCACTCATATATAGGTTTTTTTGTCTTCTTCTCCCCGGTTTAAATTTAAGGGATTTATGGGGGGTAATGAGGTCAAAGTAAGACTACGACCCTTGTGTTTGAATTCATATGTATTGGCCTACCCATCATGAATTACATGATTATGAAGTAACCAAGGCCTACCAAATAACGAGTGACAAGCTATCCATAGGAAGGACATCACATAATACCTCATCATAATATAGAACAACTAAAAATGCAATAAGAGCTTGCTTAGAATTGGTTACCTTGCTCCCTTGCTTGTGCCATTGAAGAGAATAAGGGGTGGGAAACACCTTGGTGGGTAATTAAGCTTATCAATGAGTGTTACGAAAGCTACTTGTTCAACTCCCTCCATCAATAATGAGCTTATACACTTTACCTTCAACAGTGCATCGAATACGAAAGATTGCTCCTTTTGGCTTGGTTAACAATGCTCCTCTTGGACATGAAATGCTCTTCGAATTACTAAGAGTTCACCCACCATTCGGAGTCGTCAAACTAGGTCCTCACCTTCAAGATCTTCCTCACTAGTTGTTTTCCCAATAGCTTTGATTTCTTTCACTTCTCTATTGGTGAGAGTTCTCTAGTTGTGATAATCCACTTGGAAGTGTCCATAATTGTAGCATTTAAAGCACTTCTTAATCTCTAACCTCTTTGGTGGCTTACTAACAACCCCTTTACCCTTATCAAGGGCTTTGATAGGTGTAGGGGTAGTGTCAACTTTGTTGGTGGAGGAGTAATCCTTGGGGATGCTTTAAGGGCTAATAGAAACGGTTTGAAAGGGTTTTCATCCATTAAGTTATTTTCAACTTTGACAGCTAAGTGACACACATCATCAAAAGATAAGCAAGGTTGTAGATCCGTCTTGATCTTATTAGGAATGCTCGGTGATAGCCCATTAATGGACCCAGAAATCTTGAGCTTGGGCTCTTCTTTCAGGTAAACCCTCATTTGGAGTTGTTCAGATTCCCTAACATACTCTTCCACCTTTAGATTCTCTTAGTTGAGAGAGGTAATCTTAAGGTAGAATTCTTGCTTGTAAGGGTAGAAGTCTCCGATTCATATGTTTTTTGAGCTTGCACCATGTTTTGATTTTGGACTTAGCTTCTTTAGCCCAATTCTTCTTCAAATGTTCATACTAAAGAGAGTCATACCCTATTAACTTGAGGATAGCTAACCTCAAGGAGTTCTCTTTATTACACTCTTTGAGTTCAAAGATCTTTTTAATTGGTTGCACCCAATCAAGATAGTTCTCTTGGTTAAGATTGTCATCACATTTCGGTGCCTCAAATTTGTGATTTCTAAGGTCATTTCTTGGATGTCTTCTTCTTCTAACTCTTCTTTCCTCATCATCAAAGTCTTCATAAGAGGATGAGTATGCAATTCCAATAGGATTAACATTATAATCCTGATGGTAAGGTTTCATTGTCTGAATCCTTTTACTTGTTCAAGCTCTCTAGTCAGTTTCCTCACTTGCTCTTGAAACTCAATAATGGTCGTATCTCTTCTCATCGCATGGGTTTGTCCAAGAGGAATGCCCATATAGTGAGAAGCATATCCCTCATTGACCATAGTTGGTAGTAGTTTGTAGGTGAAAAGAGGGCAAAGGATGGAAACAAGGGAGATACGTGCAAGGGGTGGCATGGGCAAGAAACTGTAAAAAAGGGGGTGGCATGGTCATGCCCGGTAGCACGGGTTAGCCATGCCAAATCTCGAGAATAAAAATAGGAATGCAGGAAAGGGGGCACAATCGTGCTGGGTGGTAAGGGGTGGTCGTGCCAAATTTCTGGATCAAAATTCCCAAAAATCAAATTTCGGCGCGGCCGTGCCAGGTGGCACGGGATGCCAGTGCCAAATTTCTAGTTTTGTTCTTTTAACGATTTTTAGCTTTTGTTATAAAGTTTAGGGTTGCATTTGGGTTGGGGATTGTATTTGGACTATTTTAGGGTTCTTTATGGACTGGAAAAAAGATCTAGATGGAGAGAACTAAACACAAGAATAGTATAGGAAAGACTGGAAGTTATGCAAATCAAACACAAATATTAATGGATTGGATGCTTATCATGATGAACGAACTTTTTTACTCTGATACCAAATGAGCCATGGTGAAATCCATTGATCAAACAAAGCTATAAACCCTTGATGATGAGCCCTAAATATTGATGAAGATACATTTCCCCTAAGAAAACGCAAGAAAGAAAAAAACCCAAATAATTTAGTGATTGAATTAAATTTTAGAACAATTGAACATTAAAAGAGATAAATCAATCCACCCTTTAATCCTCTAAAACCAAGGAATTAAGCATCATATCAAAAGGATGAACTCAACTTCACCACCCTCCTTAGAGAGATTTAAAAAATTGAGACTTTTGAGAAAATATTAAGTATCAAGTTCTCATATCATTAGTTCAAGTATGAGAAATTACGAAGGATCAAACTAAGCAAATAGTAGAGTACCTCCTTCCCCAAGCCATGTACTAACCAATAGTATTACAAGAAAATAACCAATGATATCCTAACTAGGAGAATAATCGAAAAAGAACCACAAGAATATAAGCTGAGCTGGAATTTCCTGCAATAGTGCCTGATTGGATGAGTTGTCCACTATCTTAAATGGATGAGTGATGGGGAGATTTTTCTATGGGTGGCTTCTAGAAGAGTCCAATAGCTTTGCAAAAAATATTAGCCCCTAATTCATGCATTTGTAAGGCCAATTAATTTCTTAATGAAAAACGTACAATTCCAAACCCTGCATTGACCCTTGCTAAATTTACAACCAGTATCTTCCTTGATGCTTGGCATATGATGACGTTCCATGGCTTTATGGAAACTAGACATTCGGGGATATGCATATATATATAAGTTGTCCAAAATGAAGCCTGTTTGCCCTCTCAAAATCGAGCCAGAATTAAGGTAAGATGTTCTTCCTAGAAAATGAAAACAAGGTAATGAAGTTGTTTTGGAAAATAAAGTAGTTACGTTCCGTATTTAATGCTACGAATTGTCCAACCATCTTTCCTAAGCTTAATTGAACTTCTTCAAGGGTCTCAAGTCATCATTGACCTAGGAGGACCAAGCCCTTGACCCAAAGTTAACATTTTACCCACTTAGTTCAAAACTCTTACTTGAGAGAGTAAATCCAATATTGGGATTTGGTTCACATTAGTTAAGTGGTCATATTCCTACCGCAAATAAGCACATATCAAAGGTCATTGTAATATCGTGTAATATTTTGGTAGCCCTCTTTGATTATATGGGTCCCATTTCTGAAAAACTATATATGTGACAAAATAACAAAACCCAACCAGAGGAAAACCCATATATTTTTCTTTAGGTCATACATAAAATAGATGAATTTCCTCTTAAGGAGGAATTTTGTCACCCATAGCAAAAAGGTACAAAGGTGAACCATTTTGTGAACAATTGACTACTGAATATCACTAGTCAAGGCACACACCATCTCCAATGTGCAAAACTCTATAATTGTGTACTGTGACTGGTGAATAGTTAAGCAAGCAACGAATAAGTTAATTATGCTGATGAATACTGTCAACTCCACTAACACAAAGACTTTTAGTTTCCTACCATAGTGTTGTTTCACTAGATGGTTGATGGATTTGTATTTATCATCAGTATCTTTATCATCTTCTCATTTTATTAGCATCATAATGATAGAAGAGTGTTTTGGAGTACTAACAATAATTCTAGGTGACACCCTATTTTGTGTACTTCTAAGAGGTGATTTTGAAGCCACCTCTAAAGTCTCCTCTTTGGCCAAAGATGTGTCACTAGGAGATGGTGGTCTGACTAACCTTGATTTGCATTTTAAGAAGGATGCATTCATCCTTACAATGTCATTAAAGACTTTAGTGGGCATGTGGTTTATCTTTGTAACTTCAAGATTTAAGTTGCCCATTTCAACACTGATATTTTTCAGGTTTGCCGCTTGATGGCAGGGCCATTTACAATTTTATTCAAAGATTTGATCTCAAACCCCATTGAGTGGTGCTTGCATAGTTTGAGCCATCACCACCCTTATTTGCCTACGCTGATACTAATCCACCAATTAATACAATGACATCATGGTTTACACTTTCCATGAAAAAATCGACTTTACCCTCCATTAGAATTCAATCGACACCAGCATTATTACCACTAACTTCAACAACCCAGTGAGAATCCTACTAAGGCAGGGGCCTAGGAGGGTAAAATATTCATAGTTATGAAAGTAGCCTTAAGAAAACCAAAAAAAACAAAAAAAAAAAAAACCCTCAAAACTAACCATCCCAATTTTCAATTCCTCTCCTTGAATCATTTCTCCACACACCTTACATACGTCACCATGTACCCAAAAATTTTTGAGAAATCAAGAACAGGGATAACCAAGCCGCAAAAAACTTAAAGGAAATTCAAAATGTGTAGAAAAATATCCAAAATTCAGAGACCTAGTAATTAAGCTAGTAGTCACTGACCCTAAAATTCTGAATAAATGAGTACACATTTCCACGATGTTTTCTAGATTAAATAGTAAATTAAACTTTGATAGAGAACTAATTGGACCACGGATGAAGCAGCTACTATTTGACTAGAGAAGGAGATCAGGGGGTAGCTGTAGAGAAAAGCTAGGGCCACATAAAATGCAGTAGTCTCAAATAACGGGTGGATGCCTCAACTAGCCAACTATATTTACTATTAAATGGTGCAGGAAAAGGATGAAGCACCAACTTTGTGAGCATTAGGAGAGTTGAAGTGAGGCTTAGTCTGAGGATTAGTATAATAACTATGCACAAAAAGCCAATGGAGTGTAAGGAGCAAAAGGAATTCTCAGTCTTCATCAATAATCTTCCACATGATTTAGATAAACATGGGCTCAAAGGGATCTTTAGGAGAGCAGGAAGAGTGAGCGATTCATACATCGCTTTCAGAAGATCAAGAAGAAGTTCATCAAGATTTGGTTTCGTCCGCTTCTGGGATAGAGGAGATTCCATTAAATGCATCCTTATGTTCAACAATGCAATAATCAGAGAGGAAAAGATTTCAGTTTGCATGGCTCTTTATAAAAAAAGGAGGCCAAATCAACCATCCGAGCATCAAAGCAAGATAATCCCTGAGTTTAACAAAACTTGGAAAAGAAAGGAGCTTAAATAAGAGGGTGATAAGAAGATTCAATTAGTTAGATTCAGTCAGGAGAGCCAATCCTATAACAAGCTCTTGATAGGTCAAGTCAATTTAAAATTTGAAGAGTGGTTGAATAGAAGGTGTGCACATCGAACGAGCCTAGAGACTTAGCAACCTTAGCCTCTGCAATTACCAATGGCTTTTGTCAGTGCATGAAGATTTATGCCTTGAGTAGCTTCAAATTTATCCTAACCTTTGGAATAGCTGAATTGATTGATGAGACTTTGAGGAACCATGGAGAACTGGATTTATGGTTCAGTGAAATCAAGAAACGGAGTAGATATGAATGTTGTGAAACCAGGAAGGTTTGGCTTGAAATTTATGGAGTCCCCCCTCATGGATGGCTTTGGGAAAACTTCAGCAAAATAGCAGAAATATGGGAAAGGTTAATTTGTCTTGGCAAGCCAATTTATCGTATAGAGTCCTTTGAAAGTATGAAAGTCCAAATTATCACATATATTTTTCGAAGAATTGACGAGGAATTATTATTAACCTTAGAAGACAGAGGCTATAGGGTATGGATCAAGGAAGTTGGCTCTGCAATGTTGATTCCATGTTCTTTAGCCATGGAAAACACATATTCCAATGATGAAGTTCTAGGCTTTGAGATATAGAAGATGACATGGTAGTGGATAATGAAGTGGCATAAAGTGATTTAAGGAAAGCCGGTCCAGTGATTGATGACCAGGATGGAAAAGCAATCCAAAAGACTCCAGGCCTTCATTTTAATTCAAATTCAAATCAAGCTGACGAAAGGTCAAGAGACAAGGATGAAGAGTGCATTCACTCTGAATCTAGAACCAAGACAGCATGTTTTAGCCAAAATGGCTTTTCAGAGGAAGTTTTGAAACTATCACAACATTTACATCATTTGGGAAAAGAAGAGCAATTGCCCCCAGGTTTTGAAAAGGTAAGTAATTATGAAGCCAATTATTTGGATTTGGCAAGCACCAATCCTATAGCCTTGGAAACTGATGAGAATCAGTTGGAAGGAAGAGAACTTCAAGCCCAACACATTCATGAAGTTCAACCACCCCCCGGTTTTGGACTTCCAATAACTTTGAAGCCACCAGCTTTTTCAAAACAACATCTCAAAGTCAAGGGTTCAAAGCACTTTCCTAGGAGATCAATTAATAGCAAAGGTTCCAAAGCACATCCAGATGTGCCACAATCCTTAAGTCAAACCTCCGAAAGTCTAATGCAGATTGTAAAAGAGTCTCTCCAAATTGGGAAACTCCTTGGTATTTCTGTTACTTATAATGAGAAAGCAGCATTATCTAGAATAACAAAGATTTTGAAAAAGAACAAGACAGGTCCAACTTCCAAACCAAATGATGAAGGCTACAAAGGACCTACAAAGCAATGACCTAAGGATGAAGATACCTAGAATGTCAGAGGAAGAAATTGTTTAATGAAGAACTTTTTGATCTGATTGGACAAGCTAAGACTTTAGAGAGCAAAGAACCCATTAAATCTCATACAAGAAGAAAGCCTAGGTTTTTCTGGTTTGGCGGCTACAAAACATGCAACCCTATCTCAATGGGATATGACTAGAGCTAGAAGTATAGGAAAGTTTGGAGGAAGCAAAATTGCAGGGCATAGATATGCTCAAATGAGAGTTTTGTTAGCTGACCAAAAGAGAAGGGAAGTTTAGGTATTCTTGGTGAGCAGAGAGCTATCAAAATTGGTATACTTACAAGACTCCTCCTATAGCTAACTACAAGTATTTGGCTACTTATGTTGTTGATATTGATGTAGATATTGCCCTTGATTCTGCACCTTTCAGAAGTGGGCTCCATCATGAATGGTGGTATGGGTGATGAGTGACTACACAAAGTGGGCTAGCTATGTTTCACTCACCTCAACCATGGGTTTAATCTCTAAGGAATTTTGTCGAATAGGTGGTGGGCATAAAGATGTATTCAACGAAGTTTAATAAAATCAAGGATTCAAGGGGTAGAAAGGGGGATCGGGAATGTAAAAGCTCGGACCATAGTGTCTGATGATTGGTTCATTCAGATGTAAAGGCTTGGAATCGAACCAGGGCTTGAATTGGGCATGAGTCTATCCTTCTACATGATCACCGCATGGGGGCTGATAATTGTAAATGGAGACCTTACGTGAACGCCCATCAATGGAGGAAAATGCGGGCATGTGGTTTTGTTTAGTTTGAAGCTGTTAATGCACACCAGATTGAATATCCAACAAGTGGTGTGGCTCATTGGGTTTAGAGGATTTGTGGCAGTGGTAGTAGGGTCTTGTCAATTTGCAGCTCTCTTAGATTGTCTGCTATTAGTTAGCTCTAAAATTTATTTTTATTTGTACTGTTCAATTATGCCTTCTTAGGCTATAAATGGAGGAAAAAAAACTATATTTACCATTAAACCTAGCAAAAACTAATCCGACCCCAACCCCCTTGAAAATTTTAGGTTTTGAACAAGATTTTCTCAACCCAAACGCAAAATAAATCGAACTCAAAAGACCCGCAAATTAACAGGTGAAACCTAACCCAAACCTGAACCCGCTCGTTTGACCCGAACATTATATCCCTATTTTTTTTTATTTTTCTCTAATTTATCATTTTTAACCATAAAAGTTGGTCATGTTTATCAAACAACTTAAACAGACATTATATAGCCATTGTATATATTTACAAATTAGACAATAATATCCTTTCTTTCCCTCCCTATTCTTTGAAAATAACGTTGTGCAACTTAAAAATGAAAAACTCTAAAAATGGGTATGAAATTGCATTAAATAACTATCTAATCTTCAGAAAAATCATGTAAAAGAAGACAAATAGTAAAGATGCACAAGTCACACCATTATACATTTAGTGAAACAAATATGTCTAATCCTTTTTTAAAATTAATTACTTCGTAATCTAAATTTTTGATGTTATAACTAAAAGAAAATATTTTGTTCTTTAATTCCATTTTATTTGGTTACCGTTCTTACTAGTTTAGAACTATGATGCTAATGGCAAGAATAAGGTTGGCCGTGTTCATATTGGGCGGGCCAATAATAAAGTTTTACCTGATTGGGCATTGGTAGTTTAGTTAATAAATAATATTAAGTTGTTAAATAGGTCAATGATGTAATTCAATCAGACACATCCCAGTTAAATTCCCCAAGACAAGACCCAGTTACACAAGTCCAAGTCCATGGAACAAGTTCTATTTTGTAAGTCCAAAAGGAGATGGTACCTGGGTTCACCCCTGTGCACATACCCGGTTTTGTTTTTATTATTTCATAGCCCAAACGACATTCAAATCATGTACTTCATTTTTTGTTAGTTCCGTTAGGATGTCTAATTTATTTCTTATGTTAAACAAAGGCAGAAAAGCACGTTAAAGGGGTTAGTTTAGTCAATTAATCGAAGCTGCCCAGTAGACATTAGGATTTGCACGGTTTGAAAGATCATGGGGATTAAGGCACTTAATGACGTCCAAATCAATATTTTCAAAAAGGGCGGGTTTCTAGACATCTTGAGATTTCATTCCCATGAAGGAAACCCTAACTTAGTCATCAAAATGTAGTAGCCCAATAGCATGCAAGATCAGCCTACATGCGCCACCCAGGCAGCTGTTTGCTTAGCCTAGGAGTTTTCCCTCTTAGGTGGGTTTTCTCCTTCAAGGTGTGTGTGTGCTTGGCTGGAAGGCAGCAAGTGCCACATGAAAGAGGAAGATTCACCCATTTTGCAAGCATTCATTCATCCACTTTAGCATAAGGTGTCATGCATGCATTCCTCTTGTACTTTTGAGGTGGCAACCGTGTGTTCTTTCCTTCCAAGGGAGGAAACATAACTCATGCAGCCTAGAATCAGCAAGGATTAGCTTAAGTTAATTAGTTTTAAACCATTGCATTCGTTTGTGCTTGTTTTAGTTCAGTTATGTACTAAACCGTATGTTTTGCTGGTTAACTGTACTTAGGGACTTTCCTAAGCATTAACTAATCAATTAAGAATTACCTAATGATTAAGGAAAGGGCTAGACGTGCCTTATAAGAAGGGTGGACGTCCTTTTATAAAGGGTGTTGAAGAATTGAAATCAAAAGTTGAGTATAAACTCCTCTGTGTGTTATTTTAAATTCTCTACTTGCTTATCTCTAATTCGGCCAATTAGAGTAGTGTTCAAATGAGTCTTAATCTTGATTAGGTGCTGAAATCTGTATCCTAATCTAGGATTAAGGCCCTAAAATAGTTCGTAGTGGTGAAATCTATATCTAAGAAATGTTTCAGTTTTATCGATCTTTCAGTTCAAGCCAATGAACCTTGTTCAAGGCACTCTTTTGTCCTTCCTTCTCCACGCAATTTTCATTGTTTCCTCATGCCATCTTCTCTTCTTTCACTAAACACTTAAGCTTTCCTTTCATTCCCTCTCCTTCCTAGTGTGACTACATTAATTTTGGTATTAGAGCAAGTTCATTCTTGGCCTGAAATCGAATTACCCCACACATTTCTCTCCCTAGTCACGCCACAAATTTCAAAATGCAAAAAAATTTTTCCAACCTTGGTTCGTGTTCTTGAGTTTCAACATGGCTAGTACCGAAATGGCCTTTGAAGAAAAGTTTAAAGCTCTTATGAAGAATTATCAAGTGGTGTCTTCATCAAAGGTAGAATTGGAGAAACAAAAAGAGTACTTGCGAAAGCAACTGGGAGATAACATGAAACAGAAGCTAAAAGCTCTTAAAAGTCCAAGTGCATCTGTTCATGATGAAGATCAAGCAAGTAACTTGAATAGTTTTTCAAGTGATGAAGAACCTCAAAGAAGGACTAGAGGTGCTAGAAGAACGCCCCAAAACTCAAATGATTTCAAAGTTGAAATTCCTGAGTTTGAAGGTAAATGGGATCCTGATGAGTTTCTGGAATAGTTACACACTGTGAAACGAGTTTTTGATTACAAGGACATTTCAGATGACAAGAAAGTAAAGCTGGTTGCACTTAGGCTTCAAAGGTATGCGTCCCTTTAGCGGACAAACCTTTGTGCTAAGAGAACCAGAAATAGAAAAGGCAAGATCAGAACCTGGGAGAAAATGAAGTCCAATTTGAAGTCCCGATTCCTCCCAGCAACGTATCTCCAAGATAGTTATTCCCAATTGCATAATCTAACTCAAGGGAATTTAACTGTTGAGGAATACACAAGAGCGTTTGAAAAGCTCCTAATTAAATATGATATTCAGGAGCCTGAAGAGCAAACAATTGTTAGATACTTAGGTGGCCTTGATCCTAAGTATTCTAATGTTGTTGAGTTGTAGCAATACACCACGTTTGATGAAGTTTGTGTGTTAGCTCACAAAGTTGAACAACAACGAAGAAATAAACCAATCAAACGTGATTTTTCGAAACCTCCAATTCGTACTTCACTTTTTAACTAGGGGAGCCTGAATTTTCCTCCAAGATCATACCCACAAAATTCATCTTCCCCTGTGCCACAAAGAACCCAAACTCCTCAAAGAACCCAACCTCTAGCATGGTCACCGTACCCCCAGCCACTACCTCAGCCTGGTTCAAAATGTCCCACTCCATTTCCAATGAGTAATCGACGTAGTTTCAAATGTCAGGGACTTGGGCATATTGCTTCTGATTGCCCAAATCAAAGAATAATTACTCTTGCTGAATGGGATTCAATTAGAGAAGAGGATAAAGAGGAGGAATAGAAAGAGGACGAAGAAGAAGAATAGGAGGACCAATAGGAGGAAGTAGTTGAAGCTGCAGATGAAGGAGAAATGTTAGTACTTCAAAGGATACTAAGCAATCAACGTGGAGTTAAAGATGAACAGTAAGAAAATATTTTTCACTCCCGTTGCACCGTTGAAGGCAAAGTGTGCTCATTGATAATTGACGGGGGCAGTTGTGCTAACATCGTATCATTGATTATGATTGAGAAATTGGGTCTCCAGGCTACGGCACATCGCCACCCATACAACATCCAGTGGCTCAATCAAAGTAAAGGTCTTCAAGTTAATTCCCGGTGTTTGATTTCATTATCGATCGGGAAGAATTATCAAGATGAGTTATGGTGCGATGTGGTCCCAATGGATGCATGCCAAATTCTTTTGGGACGTCCATGGATGTATGATCGTAAGGTGATGCACAATGGATTTCTAAATACCTATTCCTTCTCCAGAGGAGGAAAGAAAATCACCTTCACACCGTTATCCCCATCCGAACTTTCCAAACACAAACTAGAAAAAAGCCTTGAAAGATCGGATGTGTTATTTGCCTGTAGTGAGCCTTTACTGAAAGCATCTTCCCATGAGTTTAGAGCTTTTAGAGAGTGGATTTTAGCCACTCAAGAAGAATCCGAGTCACCTTTACCAGATCATCCGATAGCTAAATCATTACTTAAATGGTTTAGTCATGTATTTCCAGAAGAGATACCCTCTGGATTACCCCCGAAAAGGGATCTCCAGTATCACATCGACCTTATTCCTGGCTCAATCCTTCCAAATAAGCCTGCCTACAGAATGAACCCAAAAGACACTTCTGAAATTCAGAAGCAAGTGGAAGAATTGATGGCTAAAGGATTAGTTTGAGAATCCTTAAGTCCCTATGTCGTTCCTGCACTCCTGGTACCCAAGAAAGATGGGAGTATGCAGATGTGCGTCGATAGTCGAGCTATTAACAAGATTACTATCAAGTATCGGTATCCAATACCAAGACTTGAAGATATGCTTGATGAGTTGCATGGTTCGAGAGTATATTCAAATATTGATCTATAAAGCGGTTATTATCGTATTCGAATTAGAGAAGGTGACGAGTGGAAAACCGCTTTCAAAACAAAGGGTGGTTTATTTGAATGGTTAGTGATGCTGTTCGGTTTATCAAACACTCCAAGCACCTTTAGGAGGTTAATGAATCAAGTATTCAAACCTTATATTGGAAAGTTTATTGTCGTTTATTTTGATGATATCCTGATCTTCAGCAAAGATGAGAAAGAGCACTAGAATCATTTGACTAAGATTATGAAAGTGCTTGAACGTGAACAATTGTACAGGAATCTCAAAAAGTGTTCCTTTTTCACTTCTAAGGTCACTTTTTTGGATATATCGTGACTGCTGAAAGAATTGAAACTGATGAAGCCAAGATTGAGGCTATTCAGAGTTAGCCTATGCCAAAGAGTATACACGACGTCCGTAGTTTTCACAGACTTGCTTCATTCTACCGGCATTTTATTCGGAATTTCAGCACTATTACTGTGCCAATGACCAAGGTGCTTAAGGGCACATCTTTTAGATGGACCCCTAAGGCACAAATGGCCTTTGAAGAAGTGAAGGTTAAGCTAATGCAAGCACCAGTGTTAGCACTTCCCTATTTTGACAAAGTGTTCGAAGTGGAATGCGACGCATCTGGCATTGGAATTGGTGGTGTTCTTACTTAAGAGGACAAACCATTAGCCTTGTTTAATAAGAAGCTGTGTGAATCAAGACGAAAATATTCCACTTATGATAAAGAATTTTATGCCATAGTTCGATATTTGGAACATTGGAGTCATTATCTTATGGCCAGCAAGTTTATTCTCCATTCTGATCACGAAGCCTTAAAATATATTTAAGGCCAGCATAAATTTAACTCCCGGCATGCTAAGTGGGTGGAGTTTCTCCAGTTATTTCATTTTACTATACGGCATAAATCAGGGAAGCTGAATGAGGGCGCTGATGCCTTATCCAGAAGGTACCTATTATCGTTCCAGTTAGATGCTTGTGTTTTAGGTTTTGAGCATCTAAAATTATTATATTCTGGAGATGAAGACTTTGGGGAACTTTATGGTGCATGTCAAAAACACCCCAAAGATGATTATTTGATTCAAGAAGGATTTCTATTTAAGGGTACACGTCTGTGTGTGCCTAAATGCAGCACTTAAGAACTTCTGATTCGAGAAGTCCATGGAGGATCATTAGCAGGTCATTATCGTGAGACTAAAACTCTTACCATTTTGAAAGAACATTATTATTGGCCCTGGATGCATAAATATGTACAAGATTTAATGAAGTGGTGTGCAACATGTCAAGTGGCTAAAAGTCAATTACTCCCGCAAGGGTTATATACGCCACTTCCTGTTCCAACCTAACCTTGGGTAGACGTGAGTATGGATTTCATTCTAGGTTGCCTAGAACGCAGCGGGGCAAAGATTCAATTTTTGTAGTGGTAGACCGGTTTTTGAAGATGGCCCATTTTATTCCCTGCAATAAGACTAACAATGCTACTAATATTGTAGAATTGTATTTCAAAGAAGTGACTAGATTACATGGTATTCCACGATCTATTGTTTCAGATCGGGATACTAATTTTTTAACTCATTTCTGGGTCACTTTATGGAAGAAGTTGGGGACAAAACTGAAATATAGCACAACCTGTCATCCTCAGACTGACGGTCAAACAAAGGTAACAAATCGAACCCTGGGAACACTCCTCAGGGCTTTAATTTCTCCCCAGTCTAAGAAAGCTTGGGATCTTTTGTTACCACATACAGAATTTGCCTACAACAGAGCCCTAAGTCAAGCAATTGGCATGTCACCTTTCAGGGTAGTATATGGGACTGATCCCATAACTCCCTTAGATCTGACACCACGTCCCCTGGATCAAAAGCCCAATGCGGATGCAAATCAGAGAGTCAAGGAAATTCATAAACTGCACAAGCAGGTTAGAAATAAAATTGAGCAATCTAACCTCTCCCATTCTGCTCTCACAAACAGGAAAAGGAAGCAGAAGACATTCCGGCCAGGAGATTTGGTTTGTATCCATCTCAGAAAAGAACATTTTCCAGCAAGACACAAGAGCTTATGCCAAGAGCAGATGCTCCATTTGAGGTCCTAGAACGCATCAACAATAATGCTTACAAGGTGGATCTCCCTACGGACTATGGAGTCTCAGCTACGTTCAATGTAGCCGATTTGAGCCCATACGAAGAAGATGGTTACCTGTACGATTTGAGGTCAAATCATTTCAAACAAGGGGAGGATGATGTAATTCAATCAGACACAACCTAGTTAAATTCCCTAAGACAAGGTAGTCCAGTTACACAAGTCCAAGTCCATGGAACAAGTTCCATTTTGCAAGTCCAAAGGAGATGGTACCCGGGTTCACCCCTGTGCACGTACCTGGTTTTGTTTTTATTATTTCATAGTTCAAACGACATTGAAATCATGTAATTCTTTTTTTGTTAGTTCCATTAGGATGTCTAGTTTATTTGTTATGTTAAGCACAAAGCACAAAAGCATGTTAAAGGGGTCAATTCAGTTAATTAATCGAAGCTGCCCAACAAGCATTAGGATTTGCACGGTCTGAAAGATCATGGGGATTAGGGCACTTAATGACATCCAAATCAATATTTTCAAAAGAGCAGGTTTCTAGACATCTTTCGGTTCCCCCCCGGAAGGAAACCCCAATTTGTTCATCAAAATGCAGTGGCCCAATAGCATGAAAATTCAGCCTGCATGCACCACCTAGGTAGCCGTTTGCTTAGCCTAGGAGTTTTCCCTCTTAGGTGGGTTTTCTCCTTCAAGGTGTGTGTGTGCTCGGCTAGAAGCTTGAGCTGACTCACTAGGAGACTCATGAAGGCAGCAAGTGCCATGTGGAAGAGGAAGATTCACCCATTTTGCAAGCATTCATTCGTCCACTTCAGCACGAGGCGTCATGCATGCATTCCTCTTGTACTTTTGAGGTGGCAGCCGTGTGTTCTTTCCTTCCAAGGGAGAAAACATGACTCATGCAGCCTAGAATCAGCAAGGATTAGCTTAAGTTAATTAGTCTTAAGCCATTACATTCGTTTGTGCTTGTTTTAGTTCAGTTATGTACTAAACCATATGTTTTGCTAGTTAACTGTACTTAGTGACTTTCCTAAGCATTAAGTAATCAATTAAGGATTACCTAATGATTAAGGAAAGGGCTAGACGTGCCTTATAAGAAGGGTGGATGTCCTTTTGTAAAGGGTGTTGAAGAATTGAAATCAGAAGTTGAGTATAAACTCCTCTGTGTGTTACTTTAAATTCCCTACTTGCTTATCTCTAATTCGGCCAATTAGAGTGGTATTCAAGTGAGTCTTAATCTTGATTAGATGGTAAAATCTGTATCCTAATCTAGGATTAAGGGCCCTAAAATAGTTTTTAGTGGTGAAATCTGTACCTAAGAAACGTTTTAGTGTTATCGATCTTTCAGTTAAAGCCATTGAACCTTGTTCAAGGCACTCTTTTCTCCTTCCTTCTCCACGCCATTTTCATTGTTTCCCCATGCCATCTTGTCTTTTTTCACTAAACACTTAAGCTTTCTGTTCATTCCCTCTCCTTCCTAGTGTGACTACATCAGCCATTATCAGATCAAACTGCTCCAATCCATTAACATGTTCTAGATGGTTTGGCCTAGAAATTATCCAACCCACTATTGATCTCCTTTTAACGTACACGTCGATCCATCTAATCCAAAGAGGGCTTGATTATGTGTCCACTATGCAGGACGTTCATATATCATATTGAAAAGTTTGAATATTTTGAATATTCCTTCGAGAAATCACAACTACTGCGCTTTTTCATTAAATACTAACAATTTTGAGCAATAAATATGCAAAAATTTTAATTTTAACAAACGAAAAATATCTCATAGAAAAGGCGCTCTAAACCCACTGGATCGACCCAAAAGCAGTAAAATTGAAATTCACATGCTCGTGTTTTACTCGAACCCAAAATATACTTGGTCCAAATTTTACCTGAACTTAAATACACTTGATTTGTATTTAACCCGCCTGTCTGAACTGACAAGTCTAGTCACTGTCTATTTGACTCTCTCCTTTTTAAAAGAGAATTTCAAATTTTGAAAGTTCCATGAATTTGTCAATGTTTCAAATACTTGTTAGTTGTCACTCAGTCTTCATAAATGTATTGCTGGATGCAAGATTCATAAAAACCGTAAAATACTAGATTTTTCTCTCCTATTTTTCATTATTTATTTTTTTAAATTATTTGCAACCAAATTTGTATTGTTTTGATTATGTAAATATTTAGATTCATTACCATAGTGTTTGATTGAAGAGAAAATGATTCCCCTGAAAAATTATTTCTTAATTTTTCTTTATTTGGTATAGTAAAGGATGGATAATTATTTTTCAATGAAAATCATTTTTACCTCATTGGAGGAAAATAATTTCCATTTTGAGAGGAAAGAGAGTTGATTTGCTTGTTTTTACTCTTTTGGCAATATGGTCCCCCAGAATTTAGGAGTAAAATTCAACTTCAACAATCTGGATCAAACTCAACTATGTGATGAAAAGATTAAAAATAAGCTTAAATCTAGATTTTGAACTTAACATTCCTTCAATTGGTCAACATTTATCTCTGTCATGATAATTTTGTAGACATTCTTGGTTATTTGATTGAAACTTGATTATCGGATGACAAATATTAAAATAAGGTAAGATCTAAATTTTAAGCTCAATATTCTTTCATCTGATTGACATTTATAGTGGTTACAACAATTCTTTCGATATTCTTTTGCGACCTAAACAATTCAATTAACATTTTTTGTCCAATACAAAATGATTTGCCTTGCACTAAACAATGGAAAATGTGATATGAAAATCCATTTTTCTTGAAATTTCCATAGGAAATGATTTCTCAAGAAAATCATTTTTCCTCCAACCAAACGTTGCCTTAGTTCAAGTGGAGATTAATTGCATAAATATTGAGGTTCTCTTTATTATAATTACTCTTATGAATTTTTCTTTCATCTTGTTCTCCTTCTTCTTTAAGGATTGTTAGTGTTCGTGTTGTTGTCATTGTTATTACTTGAGAATTTTTTTGGGGGGAGGGGGGCTCTGAATATTATTAATTTTTCGGTTTCTAATGACACGGATTCCTGTAGTCGAGTTACTCCACCGATCACTACTTTGTGTTAGGGGTGAGCAAAAAAAATTGAAACCGAAAAACCTAACTGAAAAAACAAAAAACCGAACCAAAAAATCAGTTAACCGGTTTGATTTTTCTAAAAAATTCAGTTTAGTTAACTGAACCGAAAAAATTTTGCGGTTTCAGTTTTGATTTCGGTTCGGCTATTTGAAATTCTGTTAACCGCACGGTTAACCGATGGTTAAACGAAACCAAAACTTACACTTTTATTAAAGAAATAACTAAATTTTATATTGGTCAAGTGTAGATTTTATAATTATTAAAGATGAAACTAAACATACAATAATATGTAAATTAATATTTGGTGTCTTAAATAGTTAAGTTAACTAAAAAAAGGAGTGAAAATTAAAAATTAACCATTTAAAATAACAGTTAACCAGTAACCGAACCGAAAATTCGATTAGCCGATAATCGAGCCGAAAATCCAGTTAACCGAGTTTTTCGGTTCGGTTACGATTCAAATTTTTGCCAAACCGAAAAATTCGGTTAACTGATTTTCGGTTAACCAAAAGTTTCGGTTCAGTTTATGGCTCGCAATTTTTACGAACCGATTTTCGGTTAACCGATTTTCGGTTAACCGAATTTCTGATTAACCGGTTTGGATCGCCCCTACTTTGTAGGAAATCTCAATGGAAAACCTTCCAACTATATACAATGCAAACCACAATATGTTAACTAGAAAGAAAGACTACATAATATACATGAATGAACAAAAGTCGTTTCATCAATTTGGTTTGTAAGATTTGTTCCCTCAGATGTCGACAGGCATTTAAAATGTTCCTCATTTTCACAGATCTCGAAAGCTGCTATCAAAACTCAAATGTCCTCCGCCCTTTCTGTTTTTTGGGGTTGGGGGGGCTGGGGGATTTGGTATGAACACGTCAACAGTAAACCCAAATATAACTCAAGCCAATAGTAACCTAGTTCAGAATTCCATAAATCCAACTGCAATTCTACCTAAATAAATACGACACTTCGTCCACCTACTGCATTCGACATCATCAATTCCGCAGACTGAAATACTTCCAAAACCGTGGAGTTTCAACATAATTGAAAGGAAGGGAATTAGAATCACAGATGAAATATTAACATGTTTTATGTGATGCTCACTTCAAAGGCGGTGGCTAGTTGGACTAACATTTTGTCATTTCTTTTAGAATCTTTTCATGCTTTATGGAATAAATATCACTGTGAACGCATTCACAATAATGCAATGTTTTGGTTGAATGTAATATACTATAATCACCCTTGTAATAGAATCACAGTTACATAGTTTAAAGTGATTATTATAATAAGGTAGTGGTTACTTGCAATGCTCTCCGGTAAATGACAACCAAACAATGTAAGAGATACAATTACCGACTTCTTTGCATTACCAATTTATTTATGCCAACCAAATATTATCGAGTTTTACAAACAAATCTTTCAATTGACGAAGTAGCAAATAACCACACTTTATCTCCTTTTATGCAAACAAAAAAAATAAAATAAAATTGCAAAGAAATTTATTGAATTGGCTGAGTTTATCACCAGCAGTGAGAAAATCAAACAACCAAATTAAAAAAGATAGAAATTTTATGCAGAAAAATCTAACAATGAGGAATTTGTTGTTCAGTTGATTGTTGTCTGGACGCTAATGAACATAAAGACCAGACTTTTTTTCCTTTTTTTTTTTTGTCCAGAGTTAACTAGACCCATTTTTTTTTTAAAGGAAAATAAGTGCTCAAGAAAACGAAAACTCAGATTGCATAAATCTACTTTTATTTTGAATGTCATTTAAAAAAACAAAAAAATCAAGTTGATGTCCAATTTGAATAGCAACTAAACCAATATAGTAAACGGTCCCCCTCCCCTCCAACGTACAGAGGCTTTTTGGTAGGAGTACTGGATAATGGATCGGATCGGGTCAAATTAACGTCTGTCTACTAAAAAAGTACGTCTTATTAGACTTTTTCATGTGGATAAACGAGTTGACGTCTCCCTACTTTGGGCCTTTTTTTGAGCAAATTTACATAGAAAAAGCTTCCATATATTACGTATAAAATGTTGCTAATAAGTAATAAAGTTGATTAAGGCCCTGTTCTTTTCGTTGGAAAATTCCAGGTGTGGGAAAGGGGGAGAAGGAATGGATGGAAGTAGGTAGCAGTAGTACTTTTTTTTTTAAGTGTGGGAAATAGGGGAGGGAGTGGGAAGGAGTTGAATGAAGTAGGAGAGTTGATGTAAGTTACGTATTTTATTTTTTTAATGTAATCTTTTATTTGTGATAGTAATTACCGATAATAAAAAATTTTTTAGACTAAAAAAAATATTTTTCTGTGTTGGCTCAGATACGAAATATTGTTTCATAGCCGTTATTATCCCAAAAAAATTGTAATTTTCGTTATTCGTAAAACAAATTACAGATGTATTTTTTTCAATATTAACCAAACACAAACAATGAAAAAAATACACATATGTTCAGGCCTTGTTCTTTTCGTTGGTAAATCTAAATTTACCAACCTCAATCCACTTCAACGCACATTAACCCACTTCACGAACTTCAATAAAAAATACAAACTTCAACAAATTTCAACCCACTTCAACCCACTTCAATCAACTTCAACCCACTTCAGCCAACTTCAACCAGCTTCAACCCATTTTTCACTATTTTAACCAACTTCTACCTATCATACGAAAAAATTCAATCAACTTGAACCAACTTCAACCTATTTCAACCAACTTCAACTCACTTCAATAAAAAAATACCACTTCAACCTCCTTTAACCCACTTCAACAAAAAAAATACCCACTTCAACCTGCTTTAACCCACTTCTACCGATCTCAACCAAATTCAGCCATTTACCAACTCATATTTCCTAACGAAAAGAACAGACTCTCAGTACACAGAGGACAATCATCTGCAATTTGTATAAAGAACTTCCAGTATTTTGCTACTAACGCACACGAAAAAAATATCTGTTCAAAATACACATACAATACATCTGTACTTCCTGTCACGAATTACAAACAATACCAAAAAAATTTACACATTCCCTTATTATGGCGGAAAAAACATCTACAAATTTAGGCCAAATTACAATAAACGAAAAATAAATCTGTTACACATATCCACGCTTTGATGACCAATAACAAATATTTCGTAACCAACGCCGACAAAAAAATACGCATATCTTCCTTATACAGAATCAGATCCAAAATATCTACCAGTTATAAAAAACTAACATTTGCTTAAAAAAGCATAAAAAAATTATTTCTTCAATATATATAACAAAAAAGACATCATCTACAATTTCTAGCATCACTAAAAAATATTTCCTTAACATTCGAAAAATAAATAAAACTTTTTATAATTATTATTAGACTATTCATACGCATAATTATATAAATTATAAAAGTTTTCAAGATATGAAAAATAATAGTTGTATGTAGGAGTGGAATGAGTGGTATTTTTTTTAAAGTGTGAAAAGATGTGAAAAAGGGGGGAAAGAGTGGGTGGGAGTATGAAGGAATGTGTTGGGTCTATTAAACTATGAAAAGAACATGACCTAAGTGCACCATGTACCTCGTATAATAGACAAGTTAAAATCATATTGGGTCATTAAGCAGAAACGTAATGAGCTGATCTATCCCAGCCTATTATGTGCTCAAATGGGTCAACCATTAATAATTCAACCCACTATTGTCCCAACCCATCAATAATCCTGCTTAAAATGGGCCGCCCGTTTGACTCAATGGAATGTGGCCCATTGACCACTCATAATCGTAGGAAAATAGTTTTAGAGGTAGTGGTTTCGTTGTTGTTAGTGGGTCTAAGCGTTTTTCCCCCCTATTTAAACAAGTAATCCCACTGCTCTTAGGTCCTACCACGACTACCCAGGAAGAGTTAAAACCAGGTCATGAGTGGAAGGGGTAAAATTATTTATGCCATTTGAGCGATTTATTTTGCTCCATAAGTTTCCAACAAGAAAAACTTGCTGCCTTCCATAATTGAGTCCACATAATCAAATAGAAAAATCTAGTTAGATATAGGAAGAGTAAGAGTAAAATATTTAAGGAATAAAAAAAGAAAACCTGTAAGATAATTATGATTAGTAATATATTCTCTAGGTTGATTAATTTTCATACTAGTCAGTTTGCGCCGACGTACACGTATGTCTTGGACATGTGATGTTAGCAATAGGAATCAATTAAGCCTTTTTTGATATCGTTACTTACTGTCTCTCCCTTGATAACTGTACTTAATTCAATTTCTTTCGCCCAACACCATAATAACTTATTATCATCATTATGGATCATTCTCCATTATAATACTCATATACGAGATATTGGCTCAAGGGAACAAGTGTCGAAATTTGCTGAGATATAACTACGTGTCTTCATCCAGCAATTTTTTTTTTTTTTGGTTCCCCCTAGAAGGGATCCATGGCGATGGATCTCAGGCACATGGAACCCGTGCAGTGCAGTAACACTCAGAACTAACATATGTGGATATCATAAATATTATTATCGTCTGCCAGATACATACTTTTAACTTATCAATGCGAAAAGGGCAGTAGCTCAATTGGTATGAGGTACGGAAGTTCAACTCCCGCAATCTGTCACATGTTTGTACAGCATTGTAGAAATCAATTCCTTCTAACTTCGAATACGGTGATCAATAGACAACTAAATAGTGTTCAGATAGCATAAGAATGGTGATCAGTACATATGTCATTAATTAGTGGTCGAATTTAGAACTACCTATATCTATGATTCAAGCTAGATACAAACTCAACGATAAACATTATCAAAGTATTATGACCTTTTATAGTTGAAAACATAGAGATGTTCCTAAATCAAATTAAAAAGAACCAATCTACTTGAATCAAGCAAAAATTATCAATTTCGTACAATTTAGGGCATATTAAAGGAAAAAATAACTCAAACCCAGCAAGAACAAAACAATTGATTACAATTCGCTCACTTGACCTAATTTCGAATACATTTATTTACTAAATTTAGCTTGAGCAATGCCGGCTTGTTACACTAATTCAAGCTCGAAAATTGCAGCCACATAGACATTGACAATCAAGAGCAAAAGCGAGAGCTAGAGAAAGAGAGAGAGAAAAAGAGAGAGAGCGATTAAGCGAGCGAAGGGGCCAAGCATAAATAAGGTAGTGAAGAAGCAGCAACTGAGAAGAAGGAACCACGAAAACAGCTTGATGATAAAGAAAGAGAAAGAAAGGCACTGAAGGAGAGGTCACGTGAGGCAAGTTTTATTCTCAGTCATTAGAATGGAATGAACGGTCAAGATTCATTCATCCCACTCATCTTATAGAAAAGCTCATCCTACCTATGTAGCCCTCTATATATACACAACACACACAATATATGTGTGTATGTACTTATATATATATATATATATATATATATATATATATATATATAGAGATATTGTTTTTAATTTTTATTTGGTTAATTAAGCATGTTTAGTTTATGATTAATGGTTAATTAATTGAGTTAAACTTGTTTTCGTTATTCTTCATTCATGTATTTAGAATGAGTTAGTTAATTGCTTACGTTCCCGTTTTGATTTAGTTGGCTTTTTTATTGATTAACTTCAATCATGTTTAAGTTCCTGTTAGGATTTAACTACAAGTTTTTGGTTGATAATTCCTTTTCATTAGTGTTAAAAAGTTGTATTAGTCCTAAATGGCCTAAATTCACCCGTCCCTATGAAACTGACCCCGAATGCTATAGCTATAATTGTGTATTCACAAAACATGCTGAAAAATTTCTGACAATGAAGTCTTTTAATTTGTTGGGACTAAGCCATGCAATGTTTTTTCTTTTTAATGGTAATACCCCATGCTAATAGGACCCTATACAATGAATTACGATGGACATGTTAGAGTTGAAAAGAATAAGAAACACTAAAAAAAAAGCTGAAATAGTAGTGGAAATAACAACGGAAAAAATATAAACAAACGACGGATATTCTAAATTAGGGCCAAACATGTCAATCGCTGAAATAATTGTCGCTAAAAACCCAGCGACAGAAAAGGAGAATCACATCCTTAGATAACGATGGATGCCCGGGCGAGGGAAGAATGGATGGCAGGAAAACTCAATGAAAAAAATTATGATTCGTTGCAACATAGAGACAGTGCAACGGAGGGAAGTTAGTTTCGTCACTGATTTCTAATTTCTTTTTAAAAAAATTATAAATGGTTAGTAACGAAATATTCAACGCTAATCCGTCGCTGGTCTGATTTTTTTTTTTTTAAAAAAATATTCTTTTCGGACTATCCCTTATTACAATACATTCCCTACATATTACGATAAACAATACTTTCTACCAATTCATCCTTCGCAGCATATAACTACAAATAAAACTTTCAACTAATGCATCCTTCGAAGAGTGTTTTTAACAATTTCCAGACCACATAAATGTAATGATGTCTCATAGCAACCACATAGTTTTCAGGCAAAAGTACACAACTAACATCACAAGTTTGCAGGAACATTCTTGCAAAGGATAGTTTTCAACCATACCAAGAGACCATAGTTCTCAACCTAAGCAAATGCACATATAGAGTATCATAATATTCTTCATCCTCATCCTCATCCTCTTCCTTATTCTAATCTTCATCATTTTGTTGAATGTTAATAGAGTATTGTTGCGATCTAGAGTGGAAGCCTGTTGCATTTGAAATGCTTGCATTTGTTAATTCATGCTTAACATTTGTTGCCTTAATCGCATTTGCTCCCTAAGCATTTCCTCTTGAAATTATATCTAGCGATTAGACAGGGAATAATAGATGTTTTTGATACAACGATCCATCGACTTTGTGTGTGGCACTCATAAGAAAGCTTCCTGAGAAAGTGGCCTACATGCTGAACGGCTATGACGATTTTATTGAGTGCATCAAGGGATGCATATGGGCATTGGACTCCCTTGATGAGTTCGAGGAGTCTTAAAGGAAGATGCTAAAGGGATTTCACATAACCGACAACGAGTGGTTGCGCCAAATATATAAGATTCGAGACCTTTGGGTGCATTTTTCCTTTAAGGAGGACTTCTTCAGGGCATCTTGAGGATAACATCCAGTTCCAAGAGTCAAAATTCTATGTTCGGTTCCCTAATCTGTCCGAATCTCAGTCTAGTGGAATACTGGGTCTGATTTGTCAACGCCGCGGACTTACAACACCATAGTGAGCGGAAAGTCAAAAATGATTCCTTGACATCCTTTTCGAAACTAAAGATGTCATATGAGATTGAGAAGCATGCAGGAATATCTACACTCATACGAACTTCTATGTGTTCTAGAGACAGTTATACATTGGTCGAATGTACTGCCATGTACAAGTTATCATCAACATAAAGGGCAATCGTACCTACGAGATCAAACACAATTATGAAAACAAAATGAGGATCCAGTATGTGATACGTAACGAGGAATCCTTCGAATGCCCGTGCTCATCCGACTTTTTCAACTTGGATAGAATTCCATGTGTTTACATGCTGCTCATTTTCACATCAAATTTGCTAAGTGAAATTCCGCTCTCATAATTGCTAATAAGTGGACAAAGACGGCAGCAAAAACATCAATATACGAATTCGATACTATTTTGCCAGATGCTTGTGGAGAAATAGCTACGCAAAATAATTCGATTGGTGATACATGATCTCAATTTTACAAGTGCATGGATCTCGCTAGGCACACCCCTGAAAAGTTCTAGGTGTCAGGCAGTCAATGCTATTTGGAATCGGGTTGCTTTCCTGAATTGGATCCCAGCCTTTATGCTGCAGAGATTGTTTTACTTGAAAATCAAAGGAAGTAAATATAATAAAATAGTCCAGGCATGTGGGGGACCGCATCCAGGCATGTGGGGGACCGCAACTAGGTTTCGGGTCGTGTCACCTCTCTATCTCTAATACTTTTTTGCTTCTTTTCGTGCCACTTGCTCAATTGCATTTATTACCTAATAAAGTAAGTAAAAAGTACAAATCCTAAAAATTATATTACTATACAAGCAAAAAATTAGATGAAGAAGGGTATAAATGATGTAATACATTGATTGAACAATAATAGCATGGTCAAATTGAGTGTTAATGGGGCTGTTTTTGTACAATCTTAAGGTAGGTGAGAGGAAACTTTGATGTGCTTTTTTAAAACAAACCCTAATTGCAGGATTGATGTGGCTCAATTGTAATGCATAAAGCTAGATTGGTGGCTTAAGGTTTCTCACAGACATATAGTTCATATCATGAAGAAACAGTTAGTTTGGTAGCAAAATCGCCAGTGTACATGTTCCATTAGAGATAGCTTCCATCAAGTTTTCGAGACCATGGGAGATTGATATGAAGAATGCCTTTTGTACATCGAAAACTTGATCGACAAACATACTAGACCAACGTCAAGTGCTCGATGGTAGAAGTCATCCAACCTATGTGCTCAAGTTATAGAAGGTGTTGTATGGACTCAAGTGGGCTCCATGACCAAGGTATGGCAAAATGCTGAGCTCTAGTCTATAGTGGATACACTATGGCACCAGCAAACTGTAGCTTATTTATGAAGGCCCGGGAAGAAAGGATCATTATAGTACTTGCATATGATGGACATTTTCGTCATCATCGACTATGATGAAATAGAAATTCAAAGAGAGTCTAATACCTTTGTACTGCTCTAAATAAAGGATAACGAATAGTCAAAGCACTTTCTTAGTCTCAAGAAAGAAAGAACAGGGATAGGTTGTTCTTGTGCTAGCATAAATATGCTAACGTCTTTCTTCCAAAGTATGGCATACTTGCATGCAAGCTTATCTCAACTCTGATGGAAGCAAACACTGAGCTTTCTTCACTTGAAGGGAAGGACCTAGAAGAACCAACAATGTCGATAGCTGGTAGAAAGTTTAATATGCCTAACATTGACTATGCTAGATATCACTTATGTTATTAGTGTAATCACTCATTTACATGCAAAAGCCAAAGAAGCCTCACTTAGAAGTAGTACCAAGAATAATAAGGTACATAAAAGGAACACTCAATTATGGTGTATACTATGTTGATATGTAAACTATTGTGATGTTCATTATGTTGGTGATCTACTATGGCTTATGTATTCAACCTACAATCAACATCTGTCTCCTAGTGAAGTAATAGTAAACTAGTAGTCTCATTATCAAGCACAAAAGTAGAACATGCTACAACAGTGACGGCAGCTCAAGAATATATATAGTTGGTCTAGTTACTTAAGGATCTTTATCAGCCTACAAATGATCTAGTGATGCAAAGATGTTATAATCTCTCTGCTCATTCATACTACTTCTAGAGAATCCAGTCTTTCATGCAAGAATCATGCAAGAATCAAGTACGTGGAGGTACATTATCATATAAAAAAGAGTGCACTTTTCAACCGAAAAAAAAATGCAATGGAATGTTGGATGGAAAATATGAAGGGGGGCTTTTGCCAGGAACGATGGCCGTGAAAACAGGGGGACGGGGGATGCATCTAGAAGAGGAACTAGGGGGATCTTTTTCTCTCTTCTTTTTCAGATGCGATTCTAGTTTTTTTTTTTTTTGGGGGGGGGGGGGGGAGCGATCAATTAGAGGATGCCAAACACGTCTTTAATAAAAGCATCTCTTTAATTACTTTTGTTAAATTTATTATATTTTTCAAATTTTTCAGACCAATTTTTTGGTCGTTTAGATACAAAATTAATTGAGTGTTAGAGATCTGATTAAGACAAGTATGCAATCAAGATTTTTTAAGTAGTTGATGACAATTAGTATAACTACATCATTATTATATTATTGCCAGATTATTAAAAGTACATGCCTTTCATCACCACCAAGCATAAATATATTCACTCTTTTGAAACCTAGTCTAAATTTACAATTTCACAAACTTTAACACAATTCACTTGAATCTTCATGTTATAAAACCAAAGTGCAGGAAATTTGCAAAGTACTGCTGCACCTGCCAGAAGATGAATAATGCAAGAAGGATAAGATAACACCAGCCACATTATTCAGAATGTGATGAATAAGTATATTGTTTGGGCCCATAGTTTTGGAAATAGAACCATTGGATGTTGCTTTTTTAGAATAGCCCTGAAAGAGTCATTTGGGTGCAAAGTCTCCAAATACTTAGCCTGTTTAGATCAAGCAAATAGGGCATTCGGTTCAAATTTGATCAACTTCAGTTGTCAATGGGTCATGTTCAGATCAAAGCTTTGGTTTAGGTTATGTTCGGCTTGACTGCTTGAGTGAATTTCAATTTAGGTAGACTTCGGGTCAATTGATATCTGGTCTATAAAATTGTCTTCCAAAGAAAAACAGTTTTGGAGAAAAAAGTTCGGGTTGAGCTTAGTTCTGCTTGGTCAATTCTGGCTCGGGTAGAAATTTGATTAGTCTACATCGGGTGTTGATTCACATATGAACTCGAGTGATTCAAGTCATGCTTCCGGTTTCATGTCAGTTTTGCCAGCTGCCCGTCGTACTAGCTAGTACTCTGTAACATGTTGGCTCCTAGACTATCTATGGTCAAATTTGTACACTTCCTAAAAGCTGCAGATTTCGCTCCTGCTTACTTTAGAATATTTTTTCCAGAAAGGTGAAATAAGAGCAATGGCCACTAGAGGGAGACCGCGTATGTTCAAAAAAGGCAAAAAGAACCAAACATTGCCAAGAATTTGAGATTACCTTGCTGTGGGAACGCAGGATCAGCACTGAGCAACTGAAGTTGAGGCAGGAGACCCAACATATGTAACATGAACTTCTTGAGGTATAAGATGATATTTGATCCCGAGTTCTTCAAAGATTTTCTTAAGTTCCAGGACAAGATCAGATCTGCTGCTGTTTTTCTCTGCACTGTTCTGGAAATTAATAGTGTGGGTGACATACAGACCCATCTTGATTTTGTTTACATCCAGTATGTCTTTCACTTGCACACTGTGGCTTGATCGCCAGTGTTGTGGTTTGCTCTCTATGTACCTGTGTTTCCACAGCATTATGCCCATTAGAGACCAAATTTAAAACCGAAAAATTGGACCTAGCATTACCCAACCAAGACCTGGCCATAGGCTGATCTATGTGTACGATTGGGGTGTCCACACTGCTAGTCAAGAAAAATTCTAATGAGCTATGTTTTGAAGGGGTCATAGATTAGTATACATATGGACACTCCTAAATTGGGTTGTTTGACAGATGGACACCCCTGTTCCACATGTGTAAATCCGCCACTCCTAAGGTAAGGAATCTCGATTTGACCAGATGCTTCGGTTTTGTACCAGTTCTCCACAACATTATGCTCCATTATGTACCAAATTTGAAACAAAAAATAGGCGGCAAAACTGACTGCCACCTACTACCCAGTTACACCACCAGGGTTCATAGTACGGTATCTCCATTTTGAGACAAGCGTGTGTTGACTGAAACTAAGCTAGGAACAACCTTATCAAACTCCCGAACTGAATACAGGAACCTAACCTAACTGTGAGTTAATGCAAATCTTCCATCAACCCAAATCTGGCTTGAACCAAAATTAACCAACCTAAGCCCAAACATGTTGACTCATTTGTGTGGCCTACAATGGGAAGTAGAGATCAGAAGACTGAGGATCAGGAAAAGCAAGATTAAAATGAAAATCGTACAACTAACTCACGCTTTTATTCTTGCCTTCAGAGCAGCAATTGTCTCAACTGTGGTGGAAAAGTCAATAGCAAACTCTACAGCATCCCCCATTTCTGGGCTCCGGTAGAAATTGCTGATTGGTTTGGTAGCCAAAACAGTGTTTGGATATATAATCTTTTCATTATCGTATCTTAGAAAGATAGTAGTCAGAATATTCATCTCTTCAACAACCATCTGCCAACAATGCCAATTGATGAGTATGAATTTATCCTTTAACATCTGACAATGTACTAGCAACCCCCCAAACCCCCCCCCCCTGCGGGAAAAAAACACACAAAGGCAAAGAACAAAGAACTGTCTGATAATGCACATGTTTTAAGCATTTTAAGGTTACCTGAACTCCATCAATCACACAACGGTCACCCACATCGAACGGATGCATTATGAATACAAATATGATCGCCTCAAACACAGTTTTAACAGAATTGCCAAACGCAAACACCACAAGCAGCAGCTGAGATGTAATGAACACTAGTATTTTGGTAGTCAAAAACCCCATCATTAGATTCCACACAATAATAATAGCAACCAGAACCACGGCTGAAGCTAGTCTATTCAACTCCTCCACTGCTGTTTTGGTATCATTTAGGGAATGAGCTAGTGATTTGCGCCCCAAGTAAGCATCAACCTGCAAATAGAAAGAAATTGTAAGAATAGCCATAAGAGTAGGACACACATTTCTAAATGATAATGCATGACACATTCCTACTTTGCACTATGAAAGGGGGTGATCTACTGCGATTCGCCAACTTCTAGTAAGATGTGGCTTCCAATGCCAAAAAGAGGCACGGAAGAGTTCCCCTCCACTTGCCCCTCATCCTCTCTCATGCGTTCCCCAACTACCGCGGCCCCATAAGAGAGACTGCCCCTAGTTAGGCAATCTCCCTCTCCCTCCCCCCCACCCCCCCAAAAAAAGAAAAAAGAAAATAAAAAGCATTCTATGGAATGGATGTGTAGAGGTTCCTTTATTGACTATGTTTGACACAAACCGCTGAATAATAACTCTTATTGAGCAAGGCATAACTCTTATAGAAGTTACTATGATCAAAAGTGACTTACCACCCACTTCTTTAAAGCTGACTTCTTGATCTTTCCAGTTTCAGTGGCCCCTTGGAACAAGGGAAATATTTGTTCCACCTCATCCATTTTCATAAAACGTAAGAGATCTTCCTCATTGATATACCTTGGTAAACAAAACAAGATCAAGAATAAATGAAAAAGTCAGGCATAACTCAACATTTCAGTAGGGAGTTATTAGACGTTGTAACATCTTACTTGTAACCAGGCTTTGCAACGTTCTTGAATATTTGCTCACCTGCAGCTTTTGCTTCCCATTCACTTGTAATCTCCTTATTAGTTTGCTCGCTCCATGCATCATCATTACCACTGTGAAGGCTATTTGAAATAGTAGACAACTTTGTTCTCCTGATCACACTGATCATCCCTTTCATGGTCCATGCAGAGACCTTACTTTGATTAATTCTCTGAAGTTTCTCCACATCAATTACCTCCTCTTTTACCCCTTTATCCTTTAACACACGTTCGAAGCTCAACTGGCCACTTGTTTTTGATTCACCTACCATTTCCGCCATCTCCATCAATGGCGGCCCAGAAAGTGTTTGAAGCACATATTGATGAAATAATGACTCTTGAATTCGATCAAAGAATCTCTGGACATGGAAAGAAAGAGCTATAGTCTTAATCAACAGAGTCTTCAGCAGCCACATTCCAGCCCCCACTAAACACCCGGCAAGGGCCATTGTAATACCATGCAATATTTTTTTGGCCTTCCTTGATCTGCGCACCCCATGGCTAAACAACAATATCCATGCCAGAAGAATAAAAACTATCCAGAGGAAGACCTGGACACTTCTGTTCAGCCCATAAACAAAGTATAGAACTTTCTTCTTAAGCAAGAAGTTTCGTTCCACAAAGAAAACAAGGACATGAATAGACCATTCTGTGACTAAACGACCACAAATTATTACTATAACAAGCACACACCATTTCCAAAGTGCTATACTCCACAGAAAGGTGCTCTGCAACTGGTGAATAGTTAAGCTGGCAACTAATATGCCGATCAAGCCCATGAATACAACCCACTCCAGTAATACAAAGAATTTCAATTTCTTACCAGAGTGTCGATTCATTAGAAGATTGATGGATTTGTAGATGTCCTCGTCTTCCTCTTCTTCCTCTACATCTGCTGGTGTCATTGGAATCCCTGGAGTTTTCGGTGTACTAACACCCACTCTAGGTGACACCCTATTTGATGAATTTCTAACAGGTGACTTGGATGCTACCACCTGACTATCCTCTTCAGCCAAAGATGCATTACTAGGATATGGTGGCTCAACTAATCTCGATTTGGTCTTCGAGAATGCTGATCTAGCTAGTGATGTGCGCCTTCTGACAATCTCATTTGGGATGGTTGGAGGTCTGTGGGGAGTTGACATGGGGCTTAGCCTTGTAATTTCTGGGGTCAAATTTTGGGTTGTGACAGAAATACTTTTCCGCTGTGGCGACTTGATGTCAGCTTCATTTGCCATTTTATTTGAGGCTTTGATCGCAGAACCCTCTTGAGATGTGCTTGCAAAGCTTGAATTGCCACTTTCCTTGTTTGCATCAGTTGTTGTACCTGAATCTACAACTGACAATACAACATCACGAGTGGTACTCTTCATGAAGAGATCTGCACTACCCTTCATTGAAAATTTGAAATTCAATACCAGTCCTGACCGAACCATTTACAAAACACAACCAGAAAATTCATTCTATACACAATAGCAAGCTCAACAACAAACCCAAAACCCACTTCCTCCGACTCAGTCATTTCTACAAACACCTTACATACACCACTGAATCTTCAAAAAATTTCAGCAAATAAAAAGCATGGGCGGCCAAGATACAAAGAACAGTCTCTGAGAATCTGAAATATTGAAGGATAATGATTGAAATTTGAAAATCCAGCAGGTTCACCAACTAGGCATTGACCCGGAGATTTAGTACAAGAACAGCAGCTATACTTGAAAAGAAAAAGGACAGAGAAAGGGGGGGTGGTGCAGGAGATGTTGGCTGTACTGGGTCCGCTCGACAAGTTGCCACAGTGTTGAAAATGGCGAAGAAGTGGCTGGTGAGAAGCATGACTAGCTAGCTAACAGATCTGCCAAAAACCAACTGGATCCGAAAATTCAATCCAAATTCGATCAAAAATTTTGTGTTTTGAATACAATTTTCTCAACCTGAATCCGACACAAACTGAACCCAAAAAATTCACGAATTTTTTGGATCAGACCCGAACTCGAACCCATTCGCTTAACCGAAATATTATATTCTTATGTTTTTTTATTTTTCTTAAATTTTTCTCCTTAATAATAATAGCTTTTATTACAACGAATCGTTTAGAGAAATATTATACATTAATCACATCCATTCGTAAATTAGACAATAGTACCTATTTTTTTCAAAATTCATTCCCACAAATAACACCATATACAACTTATAAATGGAACAATTTTAAGAAATGGACATTAATTAATTGTGTAGTCTTAAAAAAATCAATTTAGAACAAGACAAGTATTAAACATGTGCAAGTCATACTAGTATATTCTTAGTAAAATGAATACGTCTCATCGCATTTTAAATAAGAATACTCTGTAATAATCTAAAATTTTGATATTATAACTAATAAATAATTGTAATGTTTTATGCGTTTATAATATATTCTCATGGGGTTTCTTCTAATTTGTCTTGAACTTGATGTCAGTGTTGGGTAATGGACCAACTTGTATTCATGTTAGGTTCGACATACTAATAAAACATATCTGATTAGATAATAATATGTTAATTAACAAAAATCGAATTATTAAATAGCTTATTAATGGGTCGAATCGCTCTGACCCATTAACATGGATTTAGATGGGAGCGTGACTCATTGTCCACCCATACATAACATTCATATATTATATTAAAAAGTTGAAATATTTTTTATATTCTTTTAAGAAATTACAATACGATGCTTGTTCGTGAAATACAGACAATTTACGTAGTAGATATGCTGAGATTTTGATTTGACAAAAGGAGAGATGACCCACTAAAAAGGAGCTCCAAACCTGTTGGGTTCACCCAAAATCCGTAAAACCAAAATACCCCCGCCCGTATTTTGCCCAAACCCAAAATACACCTGAAAATTCGTATTTTACCCAAACCCAAATACATCTGATCTATGTTTAACCCGTTCATCCGAACTGGCAGGTCTATAATTACAGCTCTATTTTTTCCGTGGGTAGCTCCCATGTCTTCCCATTTATTTCCACTCATTTTCATTATTTAAAGATAAATATTATTTCGCGTAACTCTATTTCACTATTTCCAACTCTTTTCCACTCCCTCTCACTTGTTCTCACCTTTTGATATTAATAATTCAGTGATGATATATGTCTTGCGGTAAGGCACTTTTAAATATTGTACCTCATCCTAAATTAACATGTTTATGATTTAAAATCATCAATTTTCAATAATTATGTTTAATTATGGATTGCTAAGCTTAAATATTTGTCGGCTATGTCGACAATCTATTAAATAGTACCCTAATCAGATCAATCTTATCTACGATGGCATATGATACATGTATTTTAGAAATGTGGTAGATTATAAATAAAAAGATAATTGTACACACTTTATATCTTATAATATACTACCACTATTCGATTATACCATTCTTTTTAATTTAAAAATATGCTAATTAATTTTTAAGTGAAAATACGATACTTAGAAAATGTCTTGTAGTAAGAAACTTATCATTTTGTTTAATA
Source organism: Carnegiea gigantea (assembly GCA_029747015.1). Taxonomy (NCBI): domain Eukaryota; kingdom Viridiplantae; phylum Streptophyta; class Magnoliopsida; order Caryophyllales; family Cactaceae; genus Carnegiea; species Carnegiea gigantea. The sequence goes on from JAKOGI010001108.1 coordinate 309,269, forward strand.
ATTATATCATCCCTCAACCATTCTATTCATTCCTACTCCATTCTACTCCATTATGCTTCTTCCCACCCTATTTCACTTTTTTCCACTCCTCTAACGAAAAAACCACTCATTCACACTCGATTCCACTTCTTCCGATCCCGTTTTATTTTTTCTCATCCCACACTCCCAATTCACCCATAAAAAGAAAAGGTCCTACCACGGGTGACCTTATTGAGCAAATTTTGTTTTAGGGATTGTGGATTTCAATAATTTCTACTTTAGGCAGTCCGTTGATAATAATTCCTACTTCAAAAATACGTACCAGTACTCTGTATTTTCACTCTATTTTATTTTAGTATACCACCATCGAATTTCGGTCACTTTGAATCAATAGTGGAGTATTGTAGCAGCTGTGCAACCCTGCATGGTTGTTCAGTTTAGTAAATTAATGTTTGTTTTGCATGTTAGTAATTTTGTAAGCTAAAATTTTTTAAACCATTTCTCTGTCTCCCTTTCCTCCCTCAAAGGGAAATTTTCTAATTCTTTTATAATGAAAAATATATGAAAATTTAATAAACTTACATAAAAAAATTAGGATATATATATATATATATATATAAATATATATATATATAT